>APFE031686648.1:0-13918 GCA_000404065.3 Pinus taeda
ATGAGTCCCTTATCTAACATAAATTTATGTAGTGGAGAGGGCATGGTACAAAATAAGCAAGATCAACATAAATATTTTGTTTGATTGTGTTAATTGATTTACCATCTTTGACAACTTGTTCTTCATAATAGTCTCCAAATTTTTTCTCAACCCGCTCGTGCAAGTTTGTCCAACCTACGTTGTGATTTTTGGCATTAATTGATTATTTGGAGTGTTTTTATTCATTAGTAGGTCAATTAATGTATTTTCTTATTTATTTGGGAACATATTTCATAAATCATTTGTCATTTTTGTGAAGAATTATGCTCATTCTTTAGATAGAGTCAATCGATTTCTTCTTGCACATTTTTGAGATAGTTATTAATCCTATGCTCCCACCACTTGTGGATCTCTTTCAAACTCAACATATATGTATGCATGTTTGTACATTATCATGTTCAACAAATATCAACAATGGAACTAGTTTTGAAATATAGGGACTTGTGGGAGACAATTACCAATGATATCCTTGAATAGAGCAACTACAAGAACACAATATTATACAAGTATGCACAAATAAAAGAGATGGAAAAGAACACAAAGTAATGGTAGAACCAATAATATGCAATTTATTTTAGAACACAACAATAACAATGTATTTCCTCTATGTTATGCAAGTCACATATTTATGCTTGAAGAATCAGTTAGAAAGTAGTTGTAATTGTTTAACTACTTTGATTGGTTGGCTTGACTATGTGGTTAACCGACTACATATGAAAATGGATAGTAAAAAATCTTACACATCCCACATTGACTATTGAGTTAGATGGTCGAGTCAAGTAGCCCTTCCAACATTATTGAGTAATAACGGGACACACCTCAAACCTTAATAGGTTAAGATCCCCCCTTTTGGATTAGAAAATTGATTTAACTTTATTTGGCACAATTGAATATTATCCTCTCCACTTGGTTTCAAGTCCCATGGGGGGGCATCTTGGCCTGTTGTGATAAAGTTGAAGGAGAAGGTTCCCCAATGCTTATGGAGTCTTGACTCTTGCTAAATAATAAATTCATGGTATACTTTCTTACGCGTTGTTGGATATATTCTTGGTGTTATAGTGACAGTTGTTAGGTTTGATCTTGGTCCTCGGTTACTCCAACAAGTTACCCATTCACCATTATTAAAAAAAATGAATTTATTTTCCCTGATGCAAATGAATTGTACCCCTTCGAATTTGTCAATAAGAAAATGCGATAATAAGGAATGAGAGAATAAGCACTTCAAAAGCTAATGGAAAGGTAACTTCTGACCTTTAGTTCCAAACTTTGTGAATTGTCTCATTCTTTGGGATGTCCCTTTGAAACTCAAAGTTTCTTAATCACTAAGATGAATGCTAATTTCCTTATGGATGAAATATGAAGAAATTTGAATTTGTCAATAATAGAATGGATAATAAGGGAATGAGAGAATAAACACTTCAAAAACTAATGAAAAGGTAACTTATGACCTTTAGTTCCAAACTTTGTGAATTGTCTCATTCTTTGGGACGTGCATTTGAAAATCAAAGTTCCTTAATCATTAAAATGAATGTTAATTTCCTTATGGATGAAATATGAAGAAATACAAATTTGTCAATAAGAGAATGGATAATAAGGGAATGAGAGAATAAACACTTCAAAAGCTAATGAAAGGGTAAGTTATGACCTTTAGTTTCAAACTTTATGATTTGCCTCATTCTTTGGAATGTGCCTTTGAAAATCAAAGTTTCTTAATTATTAACATGAATGCTAATTTCGTTATGGAGGAAATATGAAGAAATTAGGGTCGCTCGAATGGATGTTTATTATAATATTCACATTGATAAAAAAAAAGTTTTCATTAGCAAGTATGATATCGTTGTGAGTTTATTAAACAAATATATATTTGTTATGGTTAATTCAAATCGTACATAATATATGGGTATTCTTACAATTCAGTGTTAACTATTGTGAAAATGTTGAATATTAGTGTTAAATAAAGTTGAATTAAAAATAATTAAGAAACTTTGATGTGAAAAAATAAAAAAATATAAATAAGTTGAATTATAATTAAAAAATAAAAAAAAAGATATAATTACTATATGTCAATCACAATAACAAAGGTTATTTGAAAAAAATACCACTTTAAATTGATATTTTTGAGTTAGAATTAAGAAGAGGAAAGATGATTGATTTTACCATATATCAATAAAAAACAACAAATATTAATTTTTGAATTTGAATTTTTTTTAAAATAACAATATTTTTAATAATTTATATTAAAAATTACTTATTAGGTATCTAGAAAATATATATATTTTTTATTAATAATAGATTAAAAAAAAAAAAAAATTAAAGACTTTATAATTAATTGTACCACTAGTTACTTTAATTAATTGTACCACTAGTTACTTTAGAGGCCAATATAAGACACATGCTTTTATGTAACATTACATAATAATAAATATATATAGAATAAACGCTACCTAAACATTAACATAATAACAATAAAATATTAACAAAAAAATAGTTAAATTAATATTATTCAGTATTCAAAAGATAAATTCTTGTAAGTAAGAATAATATTATAACATAAAAGTAAATGAAAAAATTAATTACATTTAAAATTTATATTATATTTATGTTTGATAAATTTTTAATTTAAAATAATATTTCTTATTTTTAAAATTTTTATCATTCTCATTTTTAATTAAAAAAAAAAAATTAATTAATTAAATTTAAAATTAAATTTAATTCATTTTTAAAAACCTTTACCTTTTCAAAAACTTTTTTAATTAAAATTATTGAAATAGAAATTTAAAAAAATAATAACCTAATTATTCTCCATTACTTTTCAAACGTGAGTTCTAATCGTCAACCACATATTTTAATATTCAACCACATATTATATGGCTTTGACTTTATTTAAACATTTTGATTTTCAACCACAAATGACTTCTTTCCGTATTCTTCTCCATCATAACACCACTCGTTCACTAGCAGCAAATCACTACCTTTAAAAGAAAATTACTTTTACGATAATCTATTAAACCTACCAGAGTGAGGTCGAACAATTTAAAAATATTTAAGATTTGATAAATAAAAATATTATTATCTACTATTTTTAAAATATTACTAAAATTTACAATCAACTTAATCTATAATCATTTTAAAAATTATCAAAATCTATAATCCAAATATTAATCTATAATCATTTTAAAAATTATCAAAATCTATAATCCAAATAAAAATAATACATTATGTAGATTAAAAAAAAAAAAAACGCCAAAACCACCCTCATCTCAACCAAAACCAAGAGCTAAAAACAGCCCAAGTGTGTCATGATATTAAGACCGCAGGATATTTATCTAAATTCTTACACTCATAATATTAAGACCAGAGGATATTTATCTAAATTCTTACTACCCCGGTAACTTGCGGCTGAAGTTACTTTCGTAGTTGCAGACTTTTGACTGTGCCCACCGACAAAGCTATCCTCCACGCGCAACAACCCTAAGGAAGCGAACGCTAAACGGCTTGTAGCCCTATAAATACCCACGCTCTTCTCGTTTTCTTTCATCGACTTCATTCATCATATCTGGTGTTGTTTATTCACTCTGATGTTTATATTTGAATTTGCAGGTTGATAACTTTTCAAATTTGTAGTGCCATGGCTGGAAAAGCGCCAGAGAAGCAGGACCACGTTCTGTTCGATCTGTTCGGCAGGAAGAAGGAAGAGAAAAAGGAGAAAATGCACGTTGGCCAGATGATGCAGGCTCCTGCTTTTCACCCCCACAATCAAGCTCAGACTGCACCTTATCATCATCCAGCTGCTGCTTTTCAGAATGGTGCTGCCACCCATAATCAGGCTGCTGAACACGACCAAGTTCGCCCTCCTGGTTACGAGGGACAATATTTTACCGCTGGGGAAACTGAGAAACAACTGCACAGAGGTATACCAGGAAAGTTTCACAGCACAGATAACCCTGACTCCAGCTCTGTAAGTCTCTTTCTATCTCTTAACTAATTTCTTTGTTCATTGATAGCGACAACACGGGTTTCTATGGCATCTATTTCTTGATTGATAATGGTGTTTCTTTATTGATAATGACGTTTCTTGATTAGTGGCATTTCATAATTATGTTTCTTGATTGATAATGACGTTTCTTGATTACTTGCATGTTCAGTCGAGCGAAGAAGAGGAGGAAGACGGCCAAAGGAAAACAGGCGGGAGCAAGACGAAGCGTGGAAACGACAAGCTCCTCGGTGGGCACCATTCTTCATAGTGTGCTGGTGAAGAGGAGGACGAGGCAGTTCTGCTGTATAAAATTAACACCATAGAAACGGAAGGAGGAGCGTTCAGTAAATAAATAATGCCTTCTAATATGTCTGCCTGTGTGTTATTTTGAGTAGCAATATGTGTAGTAGAATAGAGAGTATACTTTTCAATGTCGTGCGCTCTGTTGCATGGCTTTGTGCAGTGTAGTGTGTGTTAGAGAGTATAAAATATCAATGTCATGCTATCTGCTGCTGCATGGCCTTATGTAGTGTTTGGCTTGCTATTTTGTCACTGGCATTTTGCATCCTATACTAATAATAATATAATAGCTTTTACAGTTTGGTTTCTTCTCAGGATCAGGTACTTCGGCTCTGTAAATCATTTACTCCACAAATTATTTATTGATAAACAAAGTTTGTCAGCTTAGAATCTCATTACAAAATCAGTAACTACAACAATAAACTGCACAATATATTCAGCAAACTATAAGAACAACAAACTCAAGAAGTTCAACTTTCCAAGTTCATGTTGGGAAAAGAAGAAGAGGAAACACGCTGGTCTAAAATGTAATAGAATGAAATATATGACTAGTAAGAGGATAAATTATACTTAAAAAAACACACAAGAATAAAAACATGTTTTTTCAATTTTTAAAATTTATTTATATCTAATAAAAAATTAAGATATCGGATCAAATATCATATAATATATCTTTTACACACAATTTTATTCCTATGTTTTTTTAATTATCTATATATCCAATCAAAGAATCCGATATCCAATCAAAATATCATATAATAAGTCTTCCACACATATACAATCTTATCTATACACAATTTGGATATAAAATTTAATCACACACGAATGAAAAATAAAAAATAAACTCCAGGCCTTACTTTACAATTTTCCTTGGGAATAGAGTTTTAGGAAGTCCAAGCAAAAGAGAGCCATGTTATTCCATGTGAGACTCTAAGCTCTTTATTCTGAACAAACGTCTTCAATATCTTGAATGTGGTCATCTGTTATCTAGTTTGGTTTTGTAACCTAATAATGTATTTTCTAACATGAGCTAGCACGGAGAGGATGTGGACCCAATTGCTCTTTTTCTTTCTCGGCAATCGGCATGTCTTGCAATATCAATTTCAAAATTTAGGAAACCTTTTGGTATATAATTTGTGTTAATAGACAATTAATAGAAATTAAATATGGTTAAGAGTGTTATATTGTAACATCATTTATTATAATGTTTATAAACAATTTTGTATAATTGTTTATAAAATTTTTTGTATAATTGAGAACCTAACCGTGATAACTAATTGCTAACGGAATCTTGGTTTAAATGTAATGAAATTATTGAGGCTAAAATTCATTTATGTGTAATGTTTTGTGTAACTTTAATTATTCATTAATGTTTTAATCAATGTTAAAATTAGAGTAATTATAAATTAAATTTTCAATTAATTTTAAAAAGCAATAATTATGGATTAATGTGTTAATTATTAATAATTATTAATTAGAATATTGTATTTAATTTATGTTTATTATTATAGAAAATTGAAATCCAAGGAGAAGGGATGGTCATAGTTTTGAGAAAAAATAATCAATTCAAATGCATTATAGAAAATTAAATACCAAACTTAGATCATTAAATATCTATGTTGAGTGGGCATACCACTAAATACTAAGTTCATGGAAGGGCAAGTCAACATTGTGTGGGCGAACCCTAAAGAGTTAATGTGTGTGCAAAGCCATTGTCTAGGGGGACAAGAAGTGCCTTCTGGGCAATACCCAAGACACAAGTTAACGACTGTAAATATGTTGGCCAATTCAGACGGGGGGTTAGATTGGAATTTCAAGAAAATTGTTGGAGAATTTTGTGGAGAGCTAGTGCTAGTTTGAAGCTCATGGAGAGCATTCAACTTGCACTTCACTGCTACTACTCAACTTTCTATTTTTACCAGGTGTTGCCAGATTAGGCTCAAGGGGAGATTGAATTGAAATAATTAGGTTCTTTCTCGTGAAACCATTTATTCTTGTTGTGAGTATAACACCACCAATGCTCGTCTCAGGATGTGAAATTTCCCATACAGTCAATCTCTGGTGCTTGTGATTGATTGAGAAACCATTGGTGCTTGCAGTTGATTGTGAAACCACCGATGCTTGCCAACTATTGATAAACCACCTAAAAGAGGTATCACTCACTCTTAGGTCAATTGGTGTATTTCCCAGTGAAATTTTAACTCTTATACTTTGGACCTAGTGCAAGGGTGGTTACTATTGATAAACCACCTAAAAGAGATATCACTCACTCTTAGGTCAATCGGTGTATTTCCCAGTGAAATTTTAACTCTTATACTTTGGACCTGGTGCAAGGGTGGTTAATTATAGGATAGAACAACATAATTGGCCTACGATTGAGAGGTTAATGTAAATCCCTTCTCTAATCACCAATTAAAATCAACTTAACTAGATAAATAACGTGGTCTCCATTCATGATTTATGAATGTTAAACTACAACACCTCTTTGTATACATATGTATGAAATATGCATGAACATATAATTCTTCTCTCGATACACTAGTTAAGTGTACACTGAGGCGTAGTTGGATATTCGATAGCAAATGTCCTTGGTGGTTGATTATGCCTGTAGTTGACTACATGAGTTTGATTAATGGTGTATTCTAGTAGTTGACTACATGAGTTTGATTAATTGTGCTTCCTAATTTCTTGATTTCAATCTGAGTTATGTACTGAATAAAGGCCAAGACTACATCAACCATTTTTTTGTGAGCCAGCAGTGTTTCGTCGACAAATCTTTGATTAAAATATGCATGATCTATGTAAATTACCACCGAAGCAGGGCGACATTTAATGAACAACATATACATATACATATGCCTAGTGAAAATTTACTTATGCCGCTTCGTATTTTCTAGTCTCAGTATCACTGTCGGGTGTAAATGTATGAAGTATCAACGTAAATAAAGCAGCCCCGAACCACTTATAAGTTAAGTAAATAATCAACGGAGTTGCTGGTGTATAATATGTGAATGGCTTGGACATCTTACCCTCGATGGGTGTTGGGTAGGTCCCACACCTTGTCTAGTTTTGGGGCTTAACTTCTACTCTACGAAATGTATCACTGGTGGAAGCCCTGATGGGTGTGGGCCTTGGTTAACTTCTACTCTACGAAATGTGTCACTGGTGGAAGCCCTGGTGGGTGTGGGCCTTGGTTAGCCCCTCCTTGTTCTCGAAACATCTGGCATCAAGCTTAAACCCCACCACTCATCAAGTTCATCATTGTTAACATGCCCGATCGGGAGAAAACCTAGGTAGGCTCACCATGTTATCGACCATCCAAGCCTCGGGGCTTACGTTCCTCACGATTGTATGCATCACTGTTGGCTGGGCCGGAGAGAGTGTGTAAAGCGGGGGTGGGCTCACCAGAGACTCGACCACAGGCATCACGGAAATTTGATGAGGTGGCGCATTGTATGGTGGGAACCTCCGTACCTAAGGATTATGAACTATGGGTGTAGTGAGTGGCGTGGATTTTGTCTGATACATATAATGTGGTGTATATACTATGTAGCGGCGATTAAATATACGTGATTGGTTTATATATGAGTGACGTGGATTTAATGCATGTGATTTTTTTGTGTATAACATATGCCGAGATTTGTGATCCATACAAAGTGTTTGCATGTGATATGAGATAGGTCCACTTTTCACAATCAGGTTAGCCACCCTCGGTGCTTAGAGCCACATGTTAATTTGTGTGGTTGTTGGTAGGGCTGACGTCAGAGTATAGCATGGGGAAGGTCCACCAGTTTATCGATTGTGGCTCTCATTGGTTTCGATAGGGGTGGCACAACACATGTTTGGAACTCCCGATGCAATGAATCATGACTTGTGTTTGGCACGTGCTAGTTGTCAACCGTCGAACGACATGTGTTATAAGGCGTGTATGTAATATATATATATATGAAAATCTTCTGAGCGATAGAAACTTTAACGTAAGTAATAAAAAAACATATTCGTGTATACTATATATATTTACATATAGTTAATCTGACCCGAGCTAGTGCGATAGACCGTTAGTCCATATCGCAACGCAATGTGGGCCAAATAACACGTGTCATTGTAAAATTAAATTTTAAGTGTAAATTTCAAATCGGGACAAATCTAAAAAAAATTGCATTGTTAGAGAGCTCTCACTAAGATGGACATGATGGTGACATTAGTGCATTTTTTCATGATCTTATTTTCTAGTTCTTATATTAAGAATTAGGTTTAAGATGTCAATAATATTTTTTAAGAAATTATTGTGTAGATCTGAAATTACTCATGAAATTATTACAATATGAGACTCAAATTTACTCTATTCATTTTCGGAAGTTAATTTACGATCGAGAATACAAATCATAAACAGGCAAGAAGATTTATCACACATACACAGATTTATCTGGGGAAAGCAACTTCTCAAAACCCCTTCCTATTTGTATTGCATTCATCAAAGAATAGAGAAGAAATACATATGGTGCTCAAGTTTGAACACAACCTACAAGTATATAGTCTATCTGTCTCCCTAACTGATTGACTCTGGCCAACACTTAGCCAATTTTCAAGCCCTCCAAGCTTTTATTTCCTTATGTTATTCCTTGAGGAATTAGGCCCCTATTAATTAGGAAATTCCTCAATTCGAATTGTGCAATCCTTCTAGGCTCATCCTCTCACTGCATGCACCACTTGTACACTTCAGAATAGTCTACAACTGATAGAACACTACTTTGGAATCTCCATCTCAACCGGGTGACTCGAATTCTCTGCATGCATCAATGATTTTGGGCTAATTGATTGGTTAATTGGTTGATCACTTCATCTCTAAGTGAGATGAAGTTACACTTCCACAACTTGAGCTTCCACTAGTTCCTCCAACAATTAGAACTAGTTTAACTAACCATAACTCAATTCAACTAAAATAAATTGCTACAAATTAGCAATCAACCATATTGAAATGAACTCAAGCTTCCCAACTCGTAACTCAGTTTACTGAGTGACAAGTGCCATGTTACCTTAGTTAACTTCCTCTAAGGTTTCTACTGAAATGGAAATTTGATTTTTATCTAGTTTGACAAAGGCAAAGTCAAATTGAGATTTTCTTGCTACATTTTCAACACTCTCTCTCAACGAGAATGTGATTTTTATTGAAAGATGCTGGTACAATTATTATGGATCACAGAAGTCTTAATTCAAAAAAGAAGAAGGGATTATCAGTTACCCCGATCCTACCTCTATGGAACTCGAATTTTCCTCTTAACAAAGACTCCGTCAAAATATTTGCATCTTGCTCCTCTATAGGAATGTATTCCAACAACATAATCCGCCTCTGCACACAATCTCGTAGATGATGATACCAATCTGTATGTTTGGATCGATCATAAAATACAGGAATTTCAAAGAGTTTGGTACAACTCTGATTATCACAGTGGATCACAATTGGATCCATCATCTGACTAAATAGTCCCACAAGAATCTTTGTTATCCAAATCACCTCACATTTTGCTTGAATGGAAGCCATGTACTATGCTTCTACTGAGATGACTGCCACAAATATTTTCTTCCTACTGTACCAAAAAATAGTTGTAGACCCAACAATGAAATTTCCTCCTGATGTACTCTTTTGGTATGATGGACTCCCCACCCAATCTGCATCCGTGAAGCCTTGAAGCTTCACTCCCTTTGTTTGTATGTACCATAGTCCAAACTAGGTGGTTCCTCTGAGGTACCAAAGAACATGCATAGTTGCCTTCCAAAATGATTTGGTTGGCCTAACCATAGCTTGAATCAGTTGGTTAATTGAATAACACATATCTGGTCGTGTGTTTACAAGATACATGAGTGAACCCACAAGCTACCAATAAATGGTAACTTCCACTTCCTCACCTGAAGTGGCATTCTCTTTCCTCCAACTAATAGCTAGAGGAGTCTTTTTGGGTTTTCTACTCTCCACGTGGAGCTTCTTCAGTATCTCATTAGCATACTTACCTTGAGAGACAAACAGTTCCCCGTCTCCTTTCCATACTTCCAAATGGAGAAAGTAGTGCATGAGTCTCATATCCTTCATTTCAAATTCTCTTGCAAGGTCCTCCCTGCAAGATCTGACCAACTTCTCATCATCGGTTAAAATCAAATCATCAACATATAAAAAAAATCAATAATTTACCTTCTACCACAATATGATAAAGGTTTGCATCTGCTTCACTTTTTGTGAAGCCCAACCCAGTGAGATAGTTGTTGATCCTAGTGTACTAAGCACGGGGTGCTTGCTTGAATCCATACAATGCTCGCTTGAGTCTGCACACATGTGAATCTCAGTCAAAGGTATCAAAGCCTTCTGGTTGCTCAATGTACACTTCCTCCTCAATAACTCCATTGAGGAATTTTGTCCTTACATCCATTTGGTGGATGTTCCACCCCACCTGTGCAACCAGTGCTAGAATTGATCTGATGGATGAGTACCTTTCTACTAGAGAAAAGGTCTCCTCATAGTCAATTCCCTCAACTTGAGACAATCCCTTGGCCATAAATTTGGCCTTGTACTTATCTATGCTCTTGTCTTCTAAATGACTTACCTTGAAGATCCATCTCGAACCCACCATTGATTTATCTTCTCGTCTTGGGACCACTTTCCAAACATTGTTCTTGACAATGGAATCACATTCCTCTACCATGGCATCAACCCATACAGGTTTCTCTACTGCTTCCTCAAATGAGGATGGCTTAATCTCTACAAGCTCATTCATCATAGCCATGTAATGAGTGTACCAATCATGTGACCTTATATGCCTGCTCTGTGAAGTGGGTGCTTCCACATTCTCTCTAGCATCATGCAATAATCTCTCATCTTCCCTTATTCTTTTCCTTCCTTCTCTAGATGTCTCTACTTGAGTGGTTGTCTTCACTCTTTGCTCCTCAACTTGTGGTTGCTCCACAACTTCCTGAGGTTCTTCCTTTGGAGCCAAAAGGTTCTGATTAGGCTGCAACTGAAACTCCCTCTCAAGATAACATCTCATTTCCTTCTCCTCATTAAACTTCACATCCCTTCACACAATTGTCATTCTTAAGGATGGCAATTACAGATGTAGTTCTGAGGAGTTTTTGCGTACCCCATAAATATACCCAACTTTGTTGTCGACTCTAGTTTCTTCCTTTATTCTTTGGAGACATGGTAGTAAAGTAAGGCTTCAAAAGTCCTGAAGTGTGACACATCAGGGTTCCTCCCTGAGAGAGATTCCTCTAGTGTACTCATGCCAAGAATTTGATGAGGACTCTTGTTCTACAAATAGACTATTGTGTTGCATGCTTCAGCCCACAAGTGTAGAGGTAGGCCTTGGTCATGCAACAACACCCTTGTTGCTCTCATAATACTACGATTCTTTCTCTCGGCCACCCTATTATATTGTGGGTTATGGGGTGGTATCAACTCTTGCCAAATGCATTCCTTTGAACATAAATTTTTAAACTCATTCGAAACATACTCACCTCCATTATCGCTCTTGAGATCCTTCACCTTCTTGTAGGTTTCTTTCTCAACAAGTGCCTTGAATTCAACGAACTTGGAGAATGTCTGATATTTCTTCTACATAAAGAAGACTTAGCACTTCCATGAGATCATCTACAAAGATAACATAATATTTGTGCTTGGCAGTGGAGGCTGTCGAGAAGGCTCCACATACATCAAAGTGGATCCTTTCAAGGACTACATATGCCTTGTTGTCCCGATCATGGAAAGTGGTTTTTGTGTACTTCCCCAATGTACACCCTTTGCATGTATCCTGCTGCTTTTGATCCTTTAGGGAGGCATATGGTAATCTACTACATAATCTCAATTAAACTAGTTCCAATTGTTGGAGGAAATAGTAGGAGGTCTAGGAGTGGTGTGCAACTTCATGTGTTCAACCATCAAATCTTTATAAGCAGTAAAGGATGAGAAAAATATGGGAATGTAATAGGAATTAGAGATGTATTCAGAAAGGTGATATTGTGAGCATGACAGAGAATTACTTTTCAACAAGGAAATCCTCCTTGATATGAGTATGGAAATTTTATTAAAGAAGGATCAAGAGGGATGTGCAAGTTGGTCGTTGCATAATAGGGAGTTGAAGCTTTCTTCTGGTGGGTGTTGATAAATCAGGGAGTTGGACCTTCATTCAGATTCGAACTTGAGAAACCAACAAGTTTGTTATGAAACCAACTCAAGAAAAGATAGAAAAGATAGATCAACGCCTTATAATTCAGCCTCTTCGAGGGGGCAACCTCCTTTACTTACATTGATACAAATGGCAAAACCTCCTTTCTATATATAGGAGTCTAAGGAGTCACAATATAACCCAGCCGACCTAACAATAATAATATAAAGCCACAAAAATAACAATATAGGGATTCTATGGGGCACAATAATAACAATATGTGGGCAATAGGGGCACAACAATATTAATAAGGGGTACAACTACCATAGTAATGGGGTAATCACTAGTATTATAGGGACCCAACATGCCCCTCTCCTTCAAAAAAAGTGTTGTCCTCAATTCTTGAGTAGTTCTGGATACTTCTGTATAAAATTCTCATCCTCCCATGTCGAATCTTCCTCAAATAAGTTCTTCCACTTGATAAGATACTCTGAAATTGATCGATTTCGTAGCTGTCGAGATCTTGTTTCTGTGACTGCTTCCGGTTCCAATATAATTTTTCCTTCCTCATCAAGTTCTGGTCGCAATATTGTTTGAACTGGGAGCTTGTCGCCTATAACCTTCTTTAAACATGAAACATGGAAAACTGGGTGCAATCGAGAAGCTGCAGGAAGCTCCAATTTGTATGCCATAGTACCAATCTTTTGCGACACCTTGTACGGACCATAATACTTTGGTGATAATTTATTATCCTTCTTAGCTTGCTTGAGGGACACTTGTTTATATGGTTGTAGTCGTAGGAATACCCAATCACCTACATAAAAACTTCTTTCACTGTGATGTTGATCTGCCTGTTGTTTCATTCTATTCTGTGCCAACACGAGGTTATCCTTTAAGAGTTGGAGGACTTGTTGTTGATGTTCGATGTGATGTTCCACTACCTGAACCTTAGAATTTTCTCTTAAATATGATGTGATGGATGGTGGTTGATAACCATAAAGTGCCATAAATGGGGTCATTTTTGTTGCTGTATGGAAGGAAGTGTTATACCACCATTCAGCAAGAGGCAACCATTTGACCCATTGTGTCTATTTATCAGATACAAAGCAACGAAGAAATCCTTCCAAACATTTGTTTACTATCTCAGTTTGCCCATCAATTGAGGATGATAAGATGAGCTATGAGCTAACTGAGTACCAAGACAAGAAAATAATTCTGTCCAAAAATTTCCAGTGAAAAAGGGATCTCTGTCACTTACAATAATCTTTGGGTTTCCATGTAGCTTTTGAATTGTTTCCATAAATGCAGTAGAAATTGTACTGGCTTTAAATGGATGTGAAATGCAGAAAAGTGTGCATACTTGGTAAGTCTGTCAACTACCACCATGATGACACTCTTTCCCTCAGACTTGGGTAAACCTGTGATAAAATCCATTGAAACCTCCTCCCAA
>APFE031686668.1:0-11109 GCA_000404065.3 Pinus taeda
AATTATAATAATTTAACATTGGTGAAAGTTGATAATGATTACATATAAATAATTTAGGTAATAGTTAATAGTAATTTTATGTTAATTGCATATTTTGGAATATTTAAAAAAATGATGTGAGAAATGTCAATCATTTGAATTCCCCTATGCCTATTTTATATTTTGAATATCTAAATTGGGCATGAAAAATGTCAATTGTTTTACTTTACTCGTGCCCATTATATTTTCAAAATATTCGTAAATATGTAATTGGCATTATGATCAATGATAGTTAAATATACTTAACCATAATACAACAATGAAACTATAAAAGACTATTGCCAATGCAACTCAACTAGACTTATAGTCATCTATATCTACCAAAGCCAACCATAAACAACTATTGTCAATAATAGTAAACCAAATTCTAGAGTTAACTAGAGTCAACCAAACGACCATAGTCAACCATGGTCTTCTAGAATCGACTAAAATCTATCAACATCAACCATTATTAACCTCAGTTAGCCAGGGTTAGTTATAATCAAACATAATGAACCAAATTCAAGTATAACTGACCATAAACTTAGTGAAAACAAATAAATGATGCTTAAACACAATCAACCACTATTTACTAACATCAACTATAGGCAAACATTGTTAGTCAAATTAGTCAATCATAGTGAACCATAATCAACAAAAGTTTAGCACAAGCAACTATTTTAACAAAAATGAATTATAGCCAATCATAGAAGGAGATAGCCTACTAAAGGTAGCCAGAGTTAATCGTAACCCACAATAATCAACTAGAATAACTCAAAATCAACCACAATGGACCATTATCAATTAGTTTCAAATGTAACCAACATTATAGTCAATCATTGTGAACCAATGTCAACTAGAATCAACCATAGTTAACCAATTCACCCCTTGTCAACCAATGTCAACCATTTATTATCCATTGATTTCATATGACACATTATACTTTACCTTGAGGTTGAAAGTATTTTTTACTTTCAACATTTTGTTGCATTGTAACATTTTGAGAGTAATAATTTAAAAGGTTGACATAAATATTATGTAACATCGTAACATTTCAAGAACAAGATTGTGAATAATTTCAACTAGATGTACAAATCATCGATGGGTAGTTCAATTGGTGATGGCCATGAAAAGAAAATGTTATGTGTGAGGAGGTTCAAAGTTCAAATCACCCCAATTCACTTATGCATGTATAAGGGGCATATGTAGGTAACCTAGGGGTTTAATTGTAGCAGTTGGAATTGACCATGTGTCACACTAGTACGAGACCAACCTAGTTATTGATTTCTCTAGTCACAAAAAAAGAACTTCAATTAGATCCAACAATGTGAAATAATATTCAATTCAACCTCTTAATGTTTCCAAGTAAGGAAAAATTAAACTCAATCTCCTCAAGTAACATTTTGACATTAAGAGATTCAATTAAAAATTATATCATAATCCAATGTAACATTTAAGAAATGTCAAAGTCCAACATAACCTTTGAAGAACATCATATTGCATCATTACTATTAAGAAATTTATTAATTTGACATAAGTGAACTAAGATCAATATTGCAATGAGTCACAATATTTGAGGAACATTACAATGTGGCATAAGACATAAGAAATATTGTAATCTAACCTACTATCACCTACTGCAAAATGTGTTTTCAACTCTCAAAAGAGTGCAAAAGAGAAGAGAAGTTTTCAGACATCTTTCAAGCCTCAAAAGGACTCAAAGTCTAAATTTGAGCCTCTCCATTGGAAAGTGCTTTGAACAAGCTTTCCAACAATATGTGGAAGTCCAAAAATTGAGTCCTCGATCAAAAGATATAGCCTTCTGAAGTTCCAAGGATGCAAGCCTCAAGAAAAAAGGAATATCGGAGGTCCAATATCGGAGATCGCATATTGGAGGACCAGCAACATGGCGTATCGGTGCAAAGCATATCAAATTTCCAATATATTATAGGTGAGGGAAAATCAACGATCGCATATCGGTGATCACACATCAACGACACCAAGTGAATCAATGATCACACATCAACGACACCAAGTGAATCAACGATCACACATCGAGAGCAGGCAGATTGGAGCATCAAGCAATATCACAACATTAGCAATCAAAAGTTCTGAAAGTGAAACCTTTTAAAAGGTGCAAGAAGGGAAATACGTCGATAGTGTAAAATTTTTGGGGGGCTCAAAAATAAGTTTACAAAGGATTTCATTGCAAAACCAAGGGTGGAAAGCCCTTTTCTATCTCCTCCAGCAGGAAACGTGGCCGCACAATATTGGCTCCAATAAGGACACATAGTGGTATAGGATTAGCTTCGATAAGGACGCATGGTGGAAGAGGATTGGCTTCGATAAGGACACATGGAAGCACAATATTGTGATCTGATAAGGACATGTGGTAGCACAGGATTGGCTTTGATAAGGACACATGGTTGTTGATGTCAACATGACATGGCGGTACGATAGGACACATGGCATTTAGTTATGGTGTTTTGAGCGGGCCTAAGGGGGAAATCAGGGTGACACGTGTCATCACTCATGAGGTGCCATGTGGTAGTGAATGATGATGTCATAATTGGAGATCGGCATAATGGGAGTGCAAAATATCACAACTCCAATGTTGATCCTCTGATTGGAAACCTCAAATGAGAGAGGCTCTCATATTAGGGCTAGTGCATGGTCTAGAAGAGTTAAAGAACCAAGGGGCACAAAGTGGAATACAAAGGAAAAATAGTCTGTGGATAGGAAAAAAAGGCCCTAGCGCCTTAAGATAAAGCACCTAGTCATAGCCCCCAGTTATATTATGAGAAATGCAGAAAGGTGCTAAACAAAGCCGACCAAAGGATATCGAGAATTGTTTTTTTTGTAACTTCTTTAAAGTATAAAATTTTGATAATGTGAATCTCCGGTATAGCATTATGGAAATGTTACTAGGCACAATAGGCTCTGGTAGCGTAATACATGGATTTTAGAGAGATGGATGAGTCGGCAGTTTTCATTCCATGACACTACCAAGGCCACCACAATTGATCGCTCCCTCGCTTTAGAAAGTGGGAAGTTCGAGTGGTTAAGGAGAAAAGTGATAGGCGAACTGGCTAAATCATTATGGCAGATATGTGGCTTGATCAGAGGCCATAACATGAATGGCATGGTGACATTTTCCTCAAATCATCGTTTAGTTTTCCTTTTAACTTTTATTTTGTATTTTTTTTCATTTTAAAGAAGGAATCAAATCCTTTGTAATGATTTGAGGAGTAGGCCTTCGCACCCTGGGACAGCTGGTCAATCAAACAGCTGAAGCTCAAGCTAAGATATTTTTGTAACTGAATTCAAAGCTTCCCCTCTCCTTATAAAAGGAGGAAAGAAACACTTAACACAGGTTCCCAAATCCTGCAATCTAGAGGTCCTATGTTTGTAACGAAAGCTGTTCAACATTGGTTCTATTTTCCTATTCACGAGGAGCTTGATTAATACAAATGTTAAATGTAATGGAATGGTGATTTGGACTCTATCTTGAAGGATTAATGACAATTTCTGGTGATTCTACATAGATCAATGTGCAATATGTTTCCCTTTTGTTTAACACTTCATGTATGTTTTTCTCCCTATGAAATAGTGTAATGAAGTTGTAGGTTTCACTTTTATTCAAGGTTGTATATTTGTTGTTGAGTAGTAATAGTACATGTGTTAAATTCATATTCACTTGAGTTAATTAATAGCCTACAGTACCTGTAATGTGCCCAGATTTACTCAAGGTTATTTGGTGACAATCGTGTTCATGAAGCATAGAGTTTGGGGCCTTAATTTGCACTCCACTCTTTCTACATTTTCATCTCCTCCCTCTTCCATATTTTTTTTTAGATATTGTTGCTGATGTGTTCTGTACAACCCTTTGAATCTATTTCCCACTTTTCCTTCCCCTTGTTCACCTTTACTATAATGCCAATATTAGGTTGCCTATTGTTGTGTGTCAGCTGCCAGAACCAAACATTTCGTTTTGAGATTAGCCTGATCTAATCCTTGTATATTTAGATCCATGTATTTTCTTCAGTTTACCTTGATGAAGGACCCTTGAACCAATCCCCCTGAATTATATTTTTCCAATTATGTGACAATATGGAGTGCAGCAAAAATCCCTCAGACAATCTTCAAAAGCACTCCTCTCTATAAGATTCCCTAGGCACTGGTCTTCTTTCAACCTAGAGGTTGTTTCTAGGAGGCTTCTATATCTTCTGAAGCATTTGTGCGACAGGTGATAGAAAAAGCTACAACATAACCTAACCCTCAATGTATGTCAAAATTTGCAATAACAATTAAGGAACATGGTAATTCAACATAGGTTAACCAAGATGAATGTTGTAATGCAACATAACCCTTTAGAAAAATCATATATGATATAACCCTTAATTAAGATCACAATGCAACATCATTATTAAGAAATGTAGTAATTCAACATAAATCAACCAATATGAACACTCAAATGCAACATAAAAATATTGTCAATATATTAGCATCACAATGTTAAGTACTAAAATCTACATCTTAATGTTATAACGTTGTCATCATTCATAATGTTTCAATGTTACATTTTATGTAGGTCAACCATATGACATAATTTTTCATTGAGTACCCTAATGTTATAATTTGACATAAAATATAAATCAACCCTTTAATGTTTATATTTGACATAATATTCAAGTCAACCATAATGTGTCATATGACATAATATTTAACCTAACATTGTGGTAAATACAACCATGGTCAACCATAAATAAACACAATAAATCATAGTCAAACATGGTTAAACATTGTTAAACTTGGTCAAATATCATCAACTATAATCAATATTTATAAAATTGATCAACAATAATAAAAAAATTGTGAAACTTATGAACCATAATCAAACATAGTTAATTATAATTAAATATTACCAACCATAATAAACCATTGGAAAAGATGGTAAACCATAGTCCCAATGTGACATAGGAATGCTATCAAACTCTTTGTGTTGCAATGTTATATAGTATTGAGGTCAATGTCTTAATTTCATAATTTCATATAAAATTGTTGTAATGCATAACATTGTTATGTGACTTTTGTTGGAGTCAACTTCTTGATACGGTAATGCAACATAATTTGGTATTGATCCTATTAATATCATAATTTAATAGAAAATACAAGTCAATCTCTTAATGTCAGCATGTAATATAATATTAAATTTGGAAATAAGGTGAAACATAATATAATATTGAAGTAAAAATATTCATGTTTGGTTAACCATAGTCAAGTTATCAATCATGGTCAAGCATAATCAACCATAGGCAAATATCGTTAACCATGGTCAAACATTGTCAACTATTGTTAAATATAGTTAACATTTTTCATATAAGGTCAATCATTATAGCTAACCATAGTCGAACATGGCCAATCATGATAAACCAAATGCATGCATTGTGAAGCATAGTCAAACATAGTCCACTATAGTTAAACATGGTCAATCGTGGTTGGTTATTATCAAACCATAATGAACTAATTAAATAAATTCAACCACCATAAACAATAGTTAACCATGGTCATCTATGGTTAAACATCACAAAGAGGAAAAAATTATGTTAAATTATAGTCAAACATATTCAAGTAATCAAACATGGTCAACCATAATTAAACATGGTAAGCCACATCCAACCATTTACAACCACAATTAACCATATTCAACCATGCTAAACTAAGTCAATTATGGTCAAGCTAAGCCAATTATAGTCGAACATGGTCAATCATAATCAAACATGGTGAAGCATAATCAACCATCATCCTCATAATGTCATAATGTGATACATTATTATTATCGTGTATAATTTTGCAAGGTGAATTTTATTGAATTCAATCTTCTAATTTTGCAATGTAGCATAGTTTTGAATTAAGCCTCTTAATGTATAATCTAACATAAAATACTAGTCGACCTCTTATTATCTCTATGTGACATACACAAGTCAACTTTTGAATGGCATGATGTAACATAATAATCAAGTCAATTGTAATGTGACATGTATTATAATATTGAACTCAACATCTTCTTGTCACAAATTCAACCATCGCTGCCATATATAAACATGATCACCATAGTCAAGCATGGCCAAACATGGTAAACCATGTTCAACATAGTCAAGACTTGTTAGCCATAGTTAAACATTATCAATCATAGTTTGAAAACCTTTGTCAAAAATAGTCAACCACAGTTAAATATGGTCAACCATCAAACATGGTTGACCATGCTTAACCTTAGGAAAATATGGTGAGCCAAATTCAAACATAATCAACCATGATTAATAATAATTAATAATGGTCAAACATTATCACCCATAATCAATGAGGGCTAAATATGGTCAATATTCATCAAACATGATTGTGCATTGTCAACCATAGTCAACTAGTATCAAACATGATTCACCATAGCTAACTATGGGAAAACCAACGACCAACCATAGTCAACCAAAGCTTACCATAATCAAACATGGTCAACCATGATTAACCATGGTCAAACACAATTGACCATAGTCAACCATTATCAACTATTATCTACCTTGTTAAACGATTGATAAGCAAGTTCAAGCATAGTCCACCATGGTCAAACAAGGTTAATAGTCATCAACCATTATCATTCATCATCAACCATGTTCAAACATAGTCAACCATCATTAACTATTGTTAATTGTCATTAACCATGGTCAACCAGTATCAACTATTATTAATTGTCATTAACCATGGCCAACCATAATCAAACATGACCAAACATAGTCAAGTATCATAAATCATGTCCAATAATAATCAACCATGATCAAATATTAGATTAAATCATTATTTCTTACTCTATATTCCTATAGTATTCCTTTATGCTCTAGGTCTTAAGATTCCTCCGAAAACCATATCCAAGTCTCAAATATAAAAACCCGTGATGTTTTAAGTTGTTATTCTTAGACCTTAATACCTAGAAGCATCCCTTGTAACATGAGGCCCAACTTCCCTACCCTTATCATGTAAGGATTATAGTACATACATAATGCTCATATCTTTTTAATGTCATTGATAACCCACTTGTGCGTAAAGGTAATACACTGGGTAAAACATTTTACTCACAATAGCAAGCATATGCACATTCTATTTACTCACAATAGCACGTGCACATTCTAGAAACTCCTCGTGCTTTAGAATGCACATTTTCCTAAAACATACCCACTTTAATTCTTTTTTAGTGGGATTGAAAAATCCAATATAAATGTTCATGAAATTTTTTGTTTCAAGACTGAGTTTCATTAATTATAAACCTATAAAATTAAATCAAGATTGTAAAATTTGAAAACGATAAATTATTTAAAAATGTCAAAATTAAAATTATAACAACATATGCAAATTTAAACCTTAAATCATCCATTTATCTTAATATATATAGCTACTAATGCATAATGAGAAATCATTAATAACTTGCTCTTATATCTATACTTGACAACATCATCGCCATTTAGATCTCGGTCTATGGAAATATCCATATATGACAATGTCTCATTTACATAGATCTTCATATATAAGTATCTGATGGTTTTCCTGAACACAATGCTATTATTGTTTCTGTTTTCTTCCCATATGCTAATCTCATTTTTGTAATGAATATGTCAATATTGATATAACAATCTGGGTTTTTGTACATACCATTCAGCTAAGAGCGATTCATATACATGTACATTTAGTCTTTATATTAACTCAATATAAAATATTCCGCTTTTTTCTCCTCAAAAATAAAATTCAACTTCACAGGAAGGATCAAATAGAGAAAATTATGATGACTCGCTCATAAAACGGCATAGAAAAAACTTTCGGCTGTGCATATTTGTCCCACAGTTAAACAATGAAAAAGGGAAAGTATTACGTTATTTGAAAGTTTTTAGCCTCCTCTTCTTTAATTAATTGAACTGGTTCGACCTTTTCTCCGATATTATATAAACAAGTTCTCTTCTCTTGCCCCCAGTGTTATGTGGTCAATATTGTCAATATCTTCTTTCTCTTAGTGTTTCTGGGCTCTAAATAACTGATATGAGATGAACATTTGTATTCCAGATTTGGTTCCATGGAGTTACGGGATGAACATATGTATTCCAGATTTAATAAAGTATGTGCTTTTCATATATTGAGACAGTGCATGCAGCCAGATATTGAGGGTACTAAACATTAAACATTAATATATTGATGTGCAATTGCTTCAAGATGGAAGATTTTCTCCATTAGTAATCATTTTATTTTACATTTTATATATGCTTAATTTAACTAAAATAATAAAGATGGTTTTCTAATTGTTTTTTAAAATTTTTAAAATTAAGCGATTTTAAAAAATTACAAGTTTAGGTTGTCAAACTTTTGGAAGTGTCAAATTTTTTATCTATTTTTTTTAATAATGATAAATTTTTTAAAATCCTCTAAAAATATATTTTAAGTAAAAAGAATCATAATCCCTCGAAATTGTATTTACGCAAAAGTTTTCAAGCGAAAAAAAGCTATTGAATTTATTATTTAAAATACATCAATATATATATGAAATGCTACCAATCTTATATGTAAAATCTTATATGCATTTTAAATAATAAAAAATTATAATCTCACTTAAAATTGTATTACCAGCGCAAAAAAAACCATTTAATTTATTACTTAAAATACACACTTTCACATATATAGTATATAACCTTATATGTAAAATGTTGCTTCCAAATTTCCAAATAGAAACAAATACAACATTCCTTTCAAATTTACTAAAACAACATCAACAAGGAATAATTTGGAGATTTCTGTCATAGAACTTTAATCTAACAACAGGAGCTTGGTTTAATCTAACAAAAGAAACAATCGTAGTGGTACTTCCACCACAATCTTATGAATCTCAACCTCAGTGAAAAGACAAGCCAAGATTTGACTGAATTATAAGTCTTATTATATTGACATGAATATAAAACTAGCTAAACTGAGTGTTAGTGAAGAATGTTTGGCCGAATGCCCAGTTAGCAGGGACTGCATCGTTGAAAGTAAGAGTTTGTCCATCGCCAATAGTTACCATGAAGGAGAGTGCCTTCCCTTCCAATTTTCCAATATTGCTTAGCCATTTGGCCCCCCAGTTCCTCTACATCCATTGCCAATCAAGAAAGTCAGTCGATTTCACCGACATGCTTCTCAAGTTGCCACTCCCACCAACGTTTATGATGACCACCATATTGAAGTAGGAATTCCCTTTCATTGTAAACCTCACTCCTCCATTCCTTAGGCATGACACCCTTTTGTAAAATACAGGAATAATTCTTGCCACAAAAATGACCAAATATTTCTACAAGTCCCTGTAGTTAAAATAAATATAACCATTAGTAGCATTGGAGCAAAATTTTCAAGAAAAAGACTAAAACTTTAATACAAATTACTAGCATAGGTGAAGGAGATGATAATAAGATCTTGAGAATTACTAGTGGATCAATAGAATTAGGGGATCTATCACTCGACCCCAAGTTCGACACTAGAAAACTTTCCACCTAACTCAAATGAGAGTAAATATTATTCATATAGAATCTATGGTTCCTTAACATACGCTTGATGTCTTCTGGTTAGAGAAAGCATTGTAGTTTTCAACTTGTTTGTCTTTAAAAGTGAGATATAATGAAGTCTCCATTCATTGACGCAAGGACAAATAGTGTAAGAAGTGATATTGTTGCTTTCAAAATCTACTCAAATCTAAAACCCATTTCATACCATCACCAATAAACTCTTAATCAAAATAATAGGGGTGGGATCCTAATTCTTTTGACTCAAGAAAAATAATTACGGTCCTCACTTCAAGAGGAACATCATTGAAAAAAGTAACCACTGATTCATAGGCAAAACGACGAATTCTTTTGAATCTAACACTGCCTACACTACCTCTTATGCTTACCTTTCTATGGAAAGGAGGCATAATAGGAACAACCACTTAGAGCACCACAACCAAAATAAAATGTAAGAAAACGAACCACCGCTCCTTTAGTGCCACACTGAAAGGCAATCAAATCATCTCCCAAATGCCACACCAAGGTTCTAGATTCAAGTATAGATTGAAATTCACCACAATTCAAAAACATGAGACATCTAAGATTATAGTGCCGAACCAAATAATGGAGACTCCAAATACTCAAATAGACAACAAGACCACTCCCAACTCCAAACAAGGTGATACGCAAACTAAAGAGACTATTGTGTTCTTTAATTGACTAAACGATGCCCCATTTCATAGACATACAAAACTTTAGAGACGTAAACCATAAAGGGCTAATCAAAACCATGCAAAATTCCAAAACTCGATAGGCACACCTAGCATCCCCTCTGCTTCAATACAAAATGGAAATATGATCAGAATACCAACACCCAAACATAAGAAATGGACAAGGATAATAAATACCTCTTAATTTTCTATCTAAGTTTCCAGTGAAATGGAGCGCATGACCACCAGATCAAACATAGGCCCAAGCTCTATAGCATGCAAATAAAGAGAGAAGAAAATCAAACGCACCTACTAACCAACATAAACAAGATCACAAATAAGACTACAATCTCAGAAATAGACCCAAGCTCTCTGACACGAATGCAAAAGGCTAAGGAATGAGACCAAGTGATATAGGTTGAGGATTGATCCTCACCTCCCCTCCCTCAATGAACGTACATCTTCAATTCTCCTACATTTACCATCCATTTATAACAATAAGACGTCGGGTTTAAGAACTAACATATCTTCCAAACATTAGGCATTCCCTCCACCATTCACACCCCCATTAGGTGAAGGATTAAATGTCATCTGAATTGAGTAAGTGTGGTTAGATTTGAATTGTTATTAAATTACATAAATAATAACTTTATCTTTTTGGTATCTTTTATATGTTGTTGAATCTAAAAAAGATATTTGTGAGAAAGTATTAAATGTTGTATGTAATTATGTATATATAATAATATTGTTAAATCTAAAATTTTATATTGTTTGGTATGGTGTATATTTTAGTTCTCAAATTTAATGATCATATATTTATAACCTTAAGTTATAAT
>APFE031686668.1:11764-25670 GCA_000404065.3 Pinus taeda
AATTATATGAATCTCTATATTTTCATAATTGGAAGTCATGTTTTGTCAATCTTGCTTCTAGAAACATTGTGTATTATATACGACTTCAAAATTGGAATTTATGTTTCTCTAATTTTTTTTCTAGAAATAATGTGTATCATATAGAGAATGACCTATGTTTAGGGTGGATTTTCCACTCATCATCAAAAACCTATATGCTCTTTTGGACATTTTGGTTCACATCTTTCCTAAGTTCTTGTCTATTTTCTCTTTGAGACAAACCTCAAAGAGAAGTTACGAATTGATAATAATAATTTATGTTTTGTTAATATTTGTGTATAGTTGCTAATTCCTCTAGTCACAAAAAAGGAAAAGAGAAAAAATAGAAATAATTTAAATATAAAATGTTTTACACTAAGAATAATAAGAGGCTTTAAAATCTATCATGGGGGAGATGTTGTCATGCATGTACATGTCATAATATTAGATTACAAAATAAACTATTTATAATATATATATATATGTATGTATATTTTCATAATTGGAAGTCATGTTTTATCAATCTTGCTTCTAGAAACATTGTGTATTATATACGACTTCGAAATTGGAATTTATGTTTCTCTAAATTTTTTTCTAGACATAATGTGTATCATATAAAAAATGACCTATGTTTAAAGTGGATTCTCCACTTATCATCAAAAACCCATATGCTCTTTTGGACATTTTGGTTCACATCTTTTCAAAGTTCTTGTCTATTTTCTCTTTGAGACAAACCAGAAATAGAAGTTACGAATTGATAATAAGAATTTATGTTTTGTTAATATTTGTTCTAGAAGCATTGTGTATATAGTATACTAAATGACCCACCTATCAAATATATGATCCACTCATTATCATAATGAATAACTTTAAATGTATTTTATGATAGGTAAAGTGTCCACCCCAAATTTCAATTATTTCATATATATCTATATCAATATATATTTAATATTTTCTTAATTTTAATTATTATATATATATATTATATTTATATATTATATTATTATATATCATATTGACGGTGAATGGATTGCACTATTAAAGCACTCTTGCGATAGGTCCCATGGTAGCACCTACCATATATATATATATTATATATATTTTTTATAGGTACTATTAAATATTATATCTACATACTTTCTTAAATATATATTTATTATTTTTATATAATTTGATAATATATTAAAATTATTAATTCTTTGAATTTAATTATATATATATATATATTATATATTCTTTCCACAATTTTTACCCCATAATTAATTATCCCATAGAGAATTCCAATTTTTTATTATTATCATTAAACTTTACTATTCATACTCTCTATCTTGGGAAGTTACCTCAGAAAATATAGAAGGTATAATCGTTATATAAATATTATATATATATCTTTATATATATATAAAATATTATATTATATATAATATATATAGATTGATTATATATATATAATATTAAATTAATTAAATTTAATTTAATTTAATTAATTGAATGGTTTTGATATTTTGATTATTTTAAATTAATTATTTTTTTTTTTATGAGTAGAATACATTAAAGAGGTGCAATATGAGAGAAACGTGTAATGTTTGATGAGGTGTATATTTTTAAAGAGTTTAGACATATCATTTAAAATAAAAAATAAAAAAAATCAATCAATAATAATAATGTTTTGTATAATAATAATGTTTTGTTATTCCTTACGTCTTTAACATGAAGTTGAATCATGTCCCTTTTAAAATAAAAATAAACTGGCATTTGCCCCTAAAGTTGCAAAGATACACCGAAGGAATTGAACATGTCTATGAGTTATTGCAAAAATGTTGCAGCAAAGGAAAGATAACAACCTAAAATGTGGAGGATGGAGGGGAGGAAATGTCTTTAGGCTTGCAATAGTCTCACACTTGTGTCAATGCTTGTCTAATAGATGTTACTCAAACCACATGGCTAAATCATTTTTTCCAACCATACGGCTATGTCAAAATCTTTATACATATTATATCCAAGCTATAACATGCAAGGTAATGAGGAGAAAGATTACCATATATCCTCATGGCGCACAAAAAATGTGATTACACAGAGGAAATGAATAAAGGCAGTGTGTGTAGATAATGAGATTAAATAAAGAGCATATTTCACTGGAGTGACCATCAAATTCCAGGATTTTCTACAATCAACATAAAGAAGGGGGTTTCTTTTAGAATTTTAACTATCTCCATTTAAAAATTTTAAATTAATTTGGAGCCATTAATTCCAGTTTTAAATTTAAATTTAAATTTTGTCTAGCAAAGATTTACTGGAATTGCAAATTTATGTAGTGTAGCTTACACAATCCAAGTGTCCTAAATTAAACATTAACGACATTGTATCCATTTATGCATTCAAAAATACAATTTTAAAAATGAAAATTTACACATTCTATATGCATAAATAGAACCAATATAGATCCATTTTGAAGAGGATTAAGTTCGTACATATCTTTTTTCAAGTTTTGCACTCTAAAAGAGATTCCATGGGCTATCTTTTTTCCTGGGGACATTAAAATTTTCTTTCTTTCTTTCTTTCTCATCTTTCCAAAAGTAATTATGATTGCCTTGGAACATCTAGTGTGGGTCGCATAATAACAAGTGACCATGTAAGTTAACCATAGTTAAGAAGCCTTTATGTCAAGGAAGATCATTCCTAAACAAAAAATTACCTAATAACGTCTCAGGTTTAACATGATTTAAGTTGGGACTTTATCATAATTAGCTAAAGAAAATTTCTGTGGGACTTATCTTAGGAATCCCTAAAGCTAAAATTTCTATACATAGTTCACCAAAAATTTAGATATTTTCTGTTATGTCAAAAAATTGGTTAGGTTATGATCTTGCTATAAATTGGCTATCAATTGGTTGAGAAAAATAAAAATTAAACCCGTTTAATTCTTCAATTAAACATTTTATATCATTCTACCTAAAAAAATCCCTTAAACACCTAAAGTAAATCTTTAAAAATACATAAATTATTGTAAATGTTATCATATTTATTAATAATACTAGCATCAAGGATAGTGTAAAACACCATGCTGAAAATGACTTTTTTAAATCAAATTTAATTTAAGGTGTATCTTCCCCACTACATCATAGGTATCATGGATTTTGAACATGAAGCTCCATAACCACATCCTAAAAATGAATATATTTAGTTTTTATTTATGATATATAAATAAATATTTGACTACACTATCTGAATCAACCTATGTAAAACCCTTGTACCTTTCCTAGTTCTAAGATGAAGATAATTCATTATATTTTAATAAAATAAGAACTCTTTTCTTGTAAAAGTTTTTATGACTTCAATAATAGATCTATAGCAATCATAATAAACCTATGTAAAACCCTTATACCTTTCCTCGTTCAAAGATGAAGATAATTCAATATATTTTAATAAATAAGATTTTTTTCTGTAAAAGATTTTACGACTTCAGTAATTGATATTGCATTGAGTCTCTCTTTACATCCTATTTTAATTCCATATTATGTGATGCATAATTTATCTTAATATCCCCCTTAAAGAAAAAAAATTATGCACCAAAGTATGCTTATACACAAAGGTTGACAAAGCTTATTAGTGGTTAATTATGGAAATAAACATAGTTCTATGCCATATTATAAATGAAATTAAATGATGCCGCCAATGCACAACTGGAACTGACCTTTTAACCTTATAGGTTACGGCCTCCCTTAACAGTTGTTGTGGAAGGCTTTCGCATAGTAGTTCAACCTTTAACCCTCACTGATCCTTTCTATTAGGACTCTTTAGTCCCTTGGGAATCCTTCACGGCCTCAAGCTTGCATATAAGGGATTGCCCCCTCTTTCCTTTGGTAATCCTTGAAATCGGCACTTTTACGGTGGTGAAACCTTTATAAAAGATTTATGCACAAACATGCGTAAATCCAATCACCCCACTGAACTCTCAGGCTTGGCACAATACCCAAAGTCACACCTTATCGCAGTCGGGCATCGGCCCTTCCGCGTGCCACAACCTCCAAGCCTTCTATTACCTCGACTTGTGATTATGCTATTGGGGCTCCGCGAGCATGCATTTTACACTATAGACCCACTTCCCTTGTTATATTGAAAATATTGAAAAACTCGAAAATACAAAGGAAAACCACCCACTGACACGAAGGCCGGATCTCAAATTTTATAAGCCATGATTATGTGTGACATTGGGTCTGCTACTCCGAGCTCCACTCCCTGATCCCTCTGATATGCGATCGTCGATTATCGGCTAGTCGTATTGCTCCGTCGCTATATTGCAAGTTGGTAAATGAGCGTATTCAATGGCTGGCACCCGGACTTAATAAAACCCCGATGTGATGTAAAGATCCGATGTGATAACGCACCAGGGCCGGATATGGTATTAGATCCGATTTATAAGGTGTCAGGTCTGAGTCTTCCCTAACTCCGTTTTGCACTAATTTTCAATGTAATTTGGGTTTTTCCGCCTGTGGCCCAACTTCCATAAAAAATTCGCTGAACTAATATTCACCATCGATCTCTTAGATCCGATGGCCCCTGAGTCTCACTTCCTTAGCCTTGCATTCCTTTGTCCACAAGCCTTTTCTTTTCTTCCACTGTGTTGCGAATAGTTTCTTTTATGAAAGATTTCTGTCTCTTTGGTCACGCCAAATTCACCTACACGAATATATGCATATAGAGAAGCTACAATACATATTAAATTCAATATTTCAACCATTCGAAGTCATAGATACACAATTTCCAAATTAGACTTGTGCATAAAGAGAAAAAACACATCAATTATTTTTTTCGTTTAGACTCAGACTCTCTCTGTGGTTCTCCTTACAATCCGCCCGTAAGCTTACAACTTCTCTCCATTCAACTAACCCCTCACTCTACATTATTGTGTCCTTTTTAATACATCAGTGGCAGTTCCTCTTGCAGTTTGAGGAACTGTTTTTCTAGTTTTGAGGCAATTTTCTCAACTAATTCTCATCTAAGCCCATCTTTTCTAAATCAAAGCTAACATTGGTTTATTTAGCCTTTATCTACAATAACAAAAAATGAAACTAAATAAACTAGAAATTTGAGATGTTTCCCTCTCTATTTGTCAAAATAGAATGGGAAAACAAACAACAAACAAGAACCAACTCCTAGTTGTCACCTCTTCATTCAGGTGCTCCTGCATCTGGCTCCTGGGGTGAATGAAATCCATGGCTCCTGTCCATGAGCTATTCAATAGAGTACCCAAAATTCTGAATCTGGCTAGCATCTAACCAAGTATTGTCTTCAATAGGATGACCCTTCCACTTGACTAGGTACTGCAAATATTCGTCTAGCCACTTGGGTATCTAGGATCTGTTCGATCTCCAGAGGCTTTCCTGGGGGAATTTGTTTAGTCCACATGTCACTCTCTTCCTAGGTGTCCCATGTTCATCTTTCCAAACTATCTTCATCCTCTGTTGCAATGTAGTGGTATAGGTCTAATACATTGAGAATGGGTGAAATCCCAATACCTGGAGGTAACTGCAATTCGTAAGCATTTGTAGAAAATTTTCGAAGAATCCTGCAAGGCCCAATTGTTTTCCATTTCAACTTGTTGTACTCACCTTTAGGAAACCTCTCCTTATGTAGGTTTGCTAATACTAGGTCTCCTATGTTGAATTGCATCTCCTGCCTCTTCAAATCTACCTTCTTCTTGTATTTTTGGCTATTGTTCTGTAATTTTAATTTCACATGTTCATAAAGATCGTTGATTACCTTTGCAAAGTCTTCATCATCAGCACTTCTATGCTCCAACTATCCCAAATCTTGTAACTCATGTACTCCTCATGGGTGCATTCTGTATAGGATCTGGAAAGGACTGCTACCTATACTTCAGTTGGGCGAATCATTATAAGAAAATTCCACTTGTGCAAGCACACGATCCCATTGTCGAGAATTTTCTCCAACCAAACTCAACAAATTTCCTAGACTCCAGTTCACCACTTCAGTTTGGCCATTGGTTTGTGGATGATAGGCTGAGATGAAGTTTAGTTTGGGGTCTAACTTCTTCCACAAGGTTCACCAAAAATTTCCTGTAAATTTAACATCACAATCCGAAACAATAGACTTTGGGAAGCCATGTAATCTTACTATCTCGGTAAAGAACATATGCACTACATGTGTGGTATCATTGGTTTTCCTACATGGAATGAAATGTGCCATTTTAGTGAATTGATCCACCACCACCATGATGGAATCAAATCCCCATTGTGTCTTTTGGAGGCCTAAGACAAAGTCTAAATTGACTGGGTCCCATGGTCTACTTGGAATGGGTCAGGGTGCATACAACCCTGTGTTTTGGTTGTGTCCCTTGGTAAGCTGACACATTTTACATCTAGTTAAAAATATTTGTACATCTTTGCGTATCCTCGGCCAATAGTAAAAGTGGCTTAACTGATCCAAGGTCTTGTCTATCCCAAAGTGCCCGACTAAACCTCCACTATACTTTTCTTGGATTAAGTTCTCTCTCATAGAACATTCCAGGATACATAACTTACCTCCTTTGAACAACAATCCTTCTTGCATGTTATAGTCCAGCCACGAACTATTATCTCTCAATAATCGATTTTGGAAAGCTTCATAAGCTTCCTTAAAATATGCATCTGCCCCATACAAGTCCTTAAGGTGTTCAAATGCTAACACTTGTATGGTACTTTCCTGTAAGATTAGATTCCTCTTACTTGATGCATCTGCCACTTTGTTGGCTTGACAGCTGATATGTTTCAAGACAAATGTAAAACTCTGTAAGTACTCCACCCACTTTGCATGCTTACGGTTCAGCTTATGCTACTACATAATGTATTGCAACGCTGAATTGTCTGAAAATAAGACCAATTCATTTGCCAATAGTTAATGCCTCCAATGTTTTAGTGCCTGAACCACCACATAAAATTCCTTGTCATAGGACATGTATTTTTTCCTACGTTCATTTAGTTTCTCACTGAAATAGGCTACCGACTTGTTCTCTTGGTTAAGTATCGAACGAATGGCTGTCCCACTAGCATCACAACAAACTTGGAAAAGTTTGTTAAAGTCCGTCAATATTAAAATTGATCTTTCAGTAATTTTCTTTTTGAGCAGCTGAAAGCTCTTCTCTTCCATTTCTATCCAATGGAAAGGCTGATTTGTTTTCTTAATGATGTCCAGCATAGGTGCACAAATTCCACTAAAATTTTTAATATATTTTCGATAAAAAAACTCACTAGTCCATGAAAACTCTGCACTTCAAACAAACTCTTGGGAGATGGCCAGCTAACTATAGCTGCAACCTTTTCCAGATCCATTTTTAATTCATTCTTATCAATCACAAATCCTAGATAAATCAACTCTTTCTTGAAAGAAGAACATTTCTTCAAATTTATCAGCAATTTATTCTGCTGCAATCTTTCTAATACATACCTCACATGTCGAAAATGTTCCTCCTTTATCTTGCTGAATATTAGTATACCATCTAGATACACAATCACAAATTTTCCAATGAATTCCTTGAGCATCTTTTTCATCAACCGCATGAATGTACTAGGATCATTGCTCAATCCAAACGGCATAACCAGCTGTTCGTATAAGCCTTCATTTGTCTTGAAATTTGTCTTCCACTCATCACCTTCTCAAATTCTGATTTGGTGGTAGCCGCTTTTCAGGTCTATCTTTGAAAAGTATGCTGCTCCACTTAGAAAGTCCATCATATCATCCATTCGAGGTAATGGGAATTTGTACCTGATAGTGATCTTATTAATGGCCTAGGAATCTGTGCACATTCTCCACTCACCTCCTTTCTTGGGAGCTAAAATGGTCGGAACTTCTCAAGGGCTTAAACTCTCTCGAATCAGTCCTTTATACAACAACTCCTGCACTTGCTTTCAGATTTCTTCATTATCCTTTGCACTCATTCGGTAGGCAGCCTTGTTTGGAAAACTGGCTCCCATAATAAAATTAATATGGTGACTAATGCTCCTCTTTGGCTGTAATTTCTCCAGTAGATCATCTACCACAATATCACTAAATTCTTGCAGCATGTTCTGTATCTCTTTTGGCAAATCAGTAAGGTTGGTATGTACTAATGTTGCTCTTGGTCTTCTCACAACTGCATAACCCATTTCGCTCTCTTCAATCTATTGGAGAAACTCTTTTCCTCCCAGCAGTAATGCCTTCGTTCTGCTTGTTTCTGTTGTCTACTCTCCTTCCTTGGCTTCTTTCATAGGTACCAAGGTATGCTTTATCCCATCCTTAACAAATCTGTAAAAATTTTCCACTCCATCATGGACTACCTTTCTATTGTATTGCCGTGGTCTTCCCAGCAGAATATGGCACACATCTATCGGCATGATGTCGCAAATCACATTATCCTTGTACTTGCCTATCTGAAAATCCACCTCGCATTGTTCATCAACTAATAATTGGTGTCCCTTCTGCAACCATGACACCTTGTATGGAGTTGCGTGTCTTATTCTCTTCAAACCCGGTTTCTCCACCATCTCCGTAGCTACCAAATTATCAGTACTCCCTCTATTAATATTCAACTTACAACATTTTCTGTGTGACTTGCATATAGTCTAGAACTGCATCTGATCAGCTATTTCCTTGGCTGGTTTCAATAACACCTTGTTCAATACCAAGGCTTCCCCGGTCTCTGGCATATTCTCCACCTCCTGTGTTGTCTCTGCTTCATTGGGTTGAGCAATATATGCTCCCCTCTACCCAGTTTTCTCATTTTCAGGACAGTCAAAGGACTCATGTCCCCACTTGTGACACTTGTAACACTGATAGGCATTTCCTTTGCCTCTACCACTACCTCTTCCCCGCTGGTATGGCCTTACTCCTCTGGTGTTACATTCCCTTTTACTTTGTCCCAAAGTTTCGAACTGGTACCTTCTTCATTGCTGCTGGCAGTCTTACCTCTACCAAAGGTCTGTCCTCGACCTCTACCAGAACTACATCCTCTCCTGGCATTTTTTTTCCTAGCAATATTTTCTTCTGCCTTCAGAGCACTCTGATAAGCTTCATCAATCGTTTTTGGGGAAAGAATGCTAATTTCATCTAAGATTTCCATCGGCGGGCCATTTACAAACCTCGTTGTCTTCTCAGGAGTATCTTCAACATAACCAGCTCTCAGGTTAATTTTATAAAGTTCTTATGTATATTCCTTCACAGTCATATTTCTCTGTTTCAAGTTCTGCACCTATCTGTAGAGGGCAATCTAGTAGTCTTTCGGCAGAAACTTACTCTTCATTTTCACAACCATCCTGTCCCACGTTCTGATCAAGGGTTTTTTAATCTCCTCCTTTTTGCCTATCACTATCCCACCATAATGTTGCATGTCCCTTCAATTTGGTAACAACAAACCTGACCCTCTTATCTTCACCGATTTCTTCATACTCAAAATATTTATCCAATTCATTTATCCAGTCCAATAGTGCCTCTCTGGACACATTGCCATCATAATTAGAGAGCTTTGGCTTTGGCTTGCTGCTAGCCAACAAAACTGACTTTAAGAGCTTAATTTTTGGCCCTTCATCATCTGACCCATTTGTCATAACGACATTTTCCTCTTCACTATTATCTCCATCTTCTGGCTCTCTACACCTCCCTACTTCCAATGTTGCCAAACGTGTAGTCAGTTTTCTCATCTCCTTTCTTAATTCCCCATCTGCTACTCTTCTGACGGCTCTTCCTTGACCCCTTCTTCCTACCTCCATCTTTACTAAGAGAAGGTAAAACTTACTATGATACCAAAATTGATGCCGCTAATGCACAACTGGAACTGACCTTTTAACCTTATAGGTTACGGCCTCCCTTAACAGTCGTTGTGGAAGGCTTTCACACAGTAGTTCAACCTTTAACCCTCACTGACCCTTTCTGTTGGGACTCTTTAGTCCCTTGGGAATCCTTCGCGGCCTCAAGCCTGCATACAAGTGAATGCTCCCTCTTTCCTTTGGTAATCCTTGAAATTAGCACTTTTATGGTGGTGAAACCTTTATAAAGGATTTACACGCAAACACGAGTAAAATCCAATCACGCCGCTGAATCCTCAGGCTTGGCATAGTACCCGAGGTCACACCTTATCGCAATTAGGCATTAGCCCTTTCGCAGGCCACAACCTCCAATCCTTTTATGACCTCGACCCGCGATTATGCTATCGAGGCTTCGTGGAAGTGCATTTTATAGTACAGAGCCGCTTCCCTTGTTATATCAAAAATATTGAAAAACTCAAAAATACAAAGGAAAACCACACGTGGACACAAAGGCCAGATCTCAAATTTTATAAGCCACAATTCTTTGTGACGTCGGGTCTGCTACACCGAGCTCCACCCCCCGATCCCTCCAACATGCGATCATCGATTATCAACTAGTAGTATTGCATTGTTGTCATATAGCAAGTCAGCAAATCGACCTATCCAACTGGCGGCACCCCAACTTAATAAAACCCCGATGCAATGTAAAGCTCTGATGCGATAACGCGCTTGGGCCTGATATGGTATTAAATCCACTTTATAAGGTTTCAGGTTCGGGTCTTCCCTCACTTCTTTTTGTGTTGATTTTCAATGTAATTTGGGTTTTTCTGCCTGTGGTCCAAGTTCCATAAAAACTCTACCGAACTAATCTTCACCGTCGATCTCTTAGATCCGATAGCCCTTGAGTCTCACTTCCTTAGCCTTGTGTTCCTCTGTCCACAAGCTTTTTCTTTTCTTCCATTGTGTTGTGAACAGTTTCTTTTATGGAAGCTTTCAGCCTTTTTGGTCACACCGAATTCACCTGCATGAATATATGCATACAAAGAAGCTGCAATACATGTTACATTCAATCTTTCAACCATTTAAAGTAATAGATACACAATTTCCAAATTAGACTTACGCATAAAGAGAAATAACAACACAGCAAACATTTTTTTTTAGACTCAAACTCTCTCTGTGGTTCTCCTTATAGTCTCCCCATAAGCTTACAACTTCTCTCCATTCGGCTAACCTCCCACTCTACATTATTGTGTCCATTTTAATACATCAGTGACAGTTCCTCTTATAGTTCGAGGAACTATTTTTCTAGTTTTGAGGTAGTTTTCACAAATAATTCTCATCTAAGCCTATCTTATCTAAATCAAAGCTAACATTGGCTCATTTATGCTTTATTTACAATAACACAAAATGAAACTAAATAAACTAGAAATTTGAGATGTTTCCCTCTCTATTTGTCAAAATAGAACGGGAAAACAAATAACAAACAAGAAACAACTCCCAGCTGTCGCATCTTCATTTGGGTGCTCCTGCATCATTTAACTTATTCACATGAGTTATAAACCTAAGTTGACCAAAGTTTAATCCAACCCAGACATTTTGAAGCTTCTAGAACACTGATTCCATGTGGTCGCTCCTTCCTGAAGATTATGGAACCATCCATGACAAAGACAGGCTTTGGGATTGCAAATAGATCAACGGTGTGTGGAGACTGTGGTTGGATCAATGGTAGATAGTGCATGGATGGAGTTATAGTGTAACTACCCTCCCCTCACAAGAAACCCTCCGCCTCATTGTGCTTGTTCATTGCATTGGAACCCTCCTCTTCAACACCTTGAGGGTTTAATGTTTTCTTTCAATTTCAATGATCCTAGTTCCTTCTAAGAGGTGTTATGGTGTGTACAGATCTATTTCTAGACAGGGTTCTCAATGGTAAGATTCTTTCTACCCTTCTAAGCTCAAGTTTCCACTCTTCAAGTTTTCCTTGTTATAAACATGATATTGTTGTTGTTATGTTACAGGGAAGAAGATTGATAGTCGTTCCAATTCTATATTCTATTTATCTACCCTGCTCGGCTCCACCCCTGATTACACAGCTTAGGTAATAGTCAATCCAAATGCAATTTTTATTTTTTAAGGAGCTCATTCCATATGGTTTTTCCCATTTACCTTAACCATATTTTATTTGTGTTTACAGGAGGGTTTTCCTTCGAAATTTTGAAGGGTCAGATGGTGATATTTGGTCAATAGGCTTTCAGGTGTGACCATGTTACTACAAGATGTAAAATTCATAGTTTTCTTGCACTGTAAACGTCCTCTTTTCCTTGTTTTTTCATTTAATCGACAACCCAAAGGGTTTCCGCTTCGTTTCAAGTTTTGATTTAATGGTCCATACAGGCAGGTCATTTTGTATGTTTTCATTTTAGAAACCCTCTGCCCCCGTCATCCATAACAGGGAAGGAGGGTTCTTATTATATCTAGAGAACACTTGAGTTAATTCACTATTATTACACTGAAAAATCATATTTTTCTTGTATTATTAATATGTTTTATTCTGTTGTGGGTTCACTGGTTTATGCTATGTTGTTCTTACACTATACTATGTTATATTGTTGTTCCTCATTTAACTGTGTTTGGTGGAACATATTTATTATGGAATGTAATACATGAAAGTTTTCTTTTGATTGTTGGAAAATGTGTGTATTCATTATAATGAAATATTTGTTCCTCAAAGCACGATATATTAGAATTATGTTTATGCATTTTACTCCAACATGTGAATGCGGGTCAAGGAATTTTCAGTTTTCATTATGAGAATACTACTTGTTTATACTATTGCAGTGATCTTGTAGTTATTATAGATAGAGTTTCTTCCTAATATACATTGCTGACAAGATTAAGGGATTGTTCCTCGGCTGCTAGAAGATGGCCTAGCCCAGGGAATTAACCCTACATCTCTCAATTCCTCTACTACCATATTGTTGCTTTTGTTTTCCATATAGTGAGCAGACTCCCATTCATCTTAGTTTTAAATATAGTTTAGTGATTTCCTTCCTATTTCCATCCTTTTCCCTCCAGATAGACCTCAAACTCCACATCATTTTCTTGGATAACAACCTTCAATTTGGAAGGGTTTCTGTTGCTTTAACTAGCAATAACATTCTTCGAATATTCCCAGCATATGGGAATTATTTGTTTCATTACAGCTACAATGATTTAAACACATTTATGTAATGTAATTCAGCACCTCTAAGCACAACACTTGTTTAAATTACAAAATTTAACAATAATATCATTTTTTCCTTTCAAACATTATTCAAATACAATTCTTTCCAGGATTGTTCATGGCCATTATTTCTCAAACAACAATACCCATGTCTACATTTACCAAAATTGTTAGAGAGACTGCTTTTATTATTTCTAAATGTAGTTTTCAACAAAAATCAAATATTTTACTTTTATCCACTGATTTTATCAAATTATCTTATAATCCACATAATCACATAATTTGCATGCACATCAGTAATACCATAGAAATTGTTTTGTTATCACATTAAGAACTTCACACATGAGTTTCATTTCTTTTATATAATATTCAACTTTTGAATTACTATTGAGGGTATCAAGTCTATAAATACTTATATGTTACCCAAAGTTTCCTGCCACAAGGTTATAGAAAGGAGGATGCTCCTCCCAAATTGTGAGAACCATAATCAAAATTGGTGATCCCCCCTGAGCCAATTTCATACTCAAAAATAGAGAGACCAACTTGTATCTTGACCACTTGGTTCTAACCAGCTTCAGTAACTGATAATTATTGAGTTCCGCTGGCCACCCAACTCGAGAACTCGCATTTTGTTTTCTCATTATTCAACGTCTTGTCTTAAACCTTGCAAAACCAAAATAATTTATCTTTGTCTCTACCTCAAGATCCCTATACCCTCTTGGCCTTCTTGGGAAGAATTTTCCCATAGGGAGAGAGATTGGGTAGCTAACCATCAACCCTTAACTGCCTTAACTATTTTTGAACATGAAACCTTGTCTCACATCCTTCCTTTTTGTAGCCTTGTAGTTGATCCCCTCTTAAAATATTTTACCAGAAATGTATATAG
>APFE031686668.1:42123-74306 GCA_000404065.3 Pinus taeda
TGATAATTTAATAAAAGAAGTTTAAATCATTAAGTATATAACAATCATGAATATACTTTAAAGTATTTTTTACATAATGGTCAATTGTTTGAAACATGGACCTAGTGTGTGTCCCATTCGTTCAACCGTCAACTAGAAGTTATTGTGATAGTTGTGGGAAGCTTTCCCCTATCATCACATCTACATAGTTGTTAATTCCTTTAGCCACAAAAAAAAACATATAGAAACAATTTAAATATAAAACATTTTACTATCACATAACTACTAGATTTAACATTTATTACATCAATAATACTATTTACTTCACATGAAAAGAAATTTTGTTTGTATGTAAATACATGGTACTGACTAACGAACTTAAACATTGTTTTTTGTAAGATTATTAATTGTATTAAACCATGCCTTCATTCATTTTCCTACATTAAACAATGCTTTCATTCATTTTCATTTACACTATACCATGATTCATAACCTAATTGACAGTTAAGATTCCCACTCAAGTTATCAGCACAAGTTAGGGTTTGGGAAACTTCGAGAACTTAGATGCTCTTCCTTCGACCTGGTGGTCCTTGCCTTGCGATGCAAAATGCGTCTATGATCCAGCAACTATTTTTCACTATCGATGGTGGAGATCTCAGGAAGGTGTTTCTTGGAAACTACCCAACTTACCTGCTGTGGTCGCGACTCATTCAATTCGACTGTTGAGGGTTCTGGAGCTACCCCATTGCAGGATTTCTATCAGCTTCCAAGGTAAAAGCCAATGTTTGCTATTTATTTTTCATGCATTCTCTGTTATGACTAGATGGTGGCCTTGCCTAGACTTACAGGCTTTCTTAAGTTTTCTACCATGAGATTTTTCGTAATTGTTTATCCGGCATTGTGTTCCACTTAAAAAAGGCGTGATGGTTGAAGGTGGCCTGCGAAGAATGGTGGTCGGTAAGAGTGGTTTCTATCTTTCAACAACTTTCTGTTGAGGAATGGAAACAAGAAATTCTAGTTTAATTTGTACTTGAATTAAACTATGAATTAAAATCGAATTTTATTCTCATAGCAACTTGTAAATAGTTAATTATCTTAATTAGCTTAGAAATTTTGAGTTGGAAGTCTTTTTAAAGTCATGTATATGTTCTCCCTAAGTTTTAGGGGTCCAATATGAGTTTAAATTCTGAGTTATATTTAGATAACTTAGTTTACTAAGTTATGTTTAGTTAAATTAGTTCCAAACTATTTGTGGAACTAATAGAGAGTTAACAAACAGTTGGTGTGCCAGTGCATCCACAATTGTCACTCTAGTTAACTGAATATTCCCTCATTAGAAACTCATGCATGTCAATTCTGAGAAAGACCCAGTTGAGACTAGAGTGTAGCGACAATGTACTATTAGTTGTGTGATTTACTGAGTTGTAAATATCATGCATGCAATCAAAGAAGAACCTATGTTTGGATTGTGCAGTTTTTGAAGCATGAATTCCCTTTAAATACAGGTTATTCATCCTAGGAATTACACAAGAGATTAAGGGCTTGGAAAGCTACATAATTGGCTACGTGTTAGCCAAGAGCTCGCTTGTGAGTTGAGAGAGTTTAGCATACTTGTGCAGAATTGTTCTAGTGAGAACAAGCTTTGTATCTTCACTCATATTTATGATATATGCAATACAGATAGTGAGGTTTTGAGAAGTGGCTTTCCCAGATACATCTTGTGTTATGTGCCATTGATTTATCTTCTTCTTGTTCATATTGTTTTCATCGATCTATTGGCTCCCGCTAATTGAAAGTAGAAGTAGATTCTTGTCCTGTGTTGTAGTAAATTGCATGAGCTTGTGAATCTATAGGATTTTCTACATGGTATCAGAGCCGAGAATAGTATACTACAGGAGATTTCAAAGTTTTGAGTTCAGGGTTATATGTGAAATTCGAATTTTCAATACATACTTTAGGATCGATAGATGACATTCTATGGTTTGTAGCTAGAGTATGTCTTGGAAGGAAGCTCAAATTTTATAGCCTAGAGGGATAGAATGGAGGTTGTGCTACGGGATAATGGTTTGAAGGAATTTTTTGATCAAGAAATTCCTAAGTCATCAGCATTGAATGCACAAAATTTGGCTGAATGGAAGATGTGTGTGGCGAAGGCGAGGTTGATAATCCTTGAGGGAGTTCAAGACCACATTGTCTCAAGTCTCCATGGAAAGGAAACTTTGTATGCTATGTGGAAATCATTGATAGACTTGTATCAGAACAATAGTGGCCAAAGGAAATTGGCACTAGAGGACAAATTTCGAAAAATCAAAATGGAGAAAGGCGAGACGATTCCAAAATACTTGACCAAGTTCACGCAGTGTCGTGATGAACTTGGAAGTGTTAGAATCACGGTTGTCAAGGATGATATCGTAATTATTTCTCTTATAGGACTCCCAAAGGGTTGGCATAATTCTCAGGACTCTGTCAATGGTCAGGAGAAGCTGCTAGATTGGGAATGATTGTGGTTGGATTTGATGTAGGAGGAGATCAGGAGGAACACTAGGGATAGCTCTTCATCAAAGACTCATGATGAAGAGAACTCTACCTTAGTTATTAAGATGAACAAGGGGAAAGGGAAAGATTCCCGTTCCAAATCAGATTCTTATCATGGAGGTAAGAAGAAAGACATGATGAAAGTTAAGTGCTTTCATTTTCAAGAGCTAGGCCATTTTTCTACAAATTATCCACTCAATAATTCCAAGAAGAAGTCCTCAGGAGGAGTGGCGGGTGAGGCTTTGGCCTATCAATCGAAATGGGACTTTTCCCTCATTCCATGCATGGTGTCATCAATGATGGGAAGTGTATGGTACTTAGATAGTCGAGCTTCATTCCACATGATTGGTGACAAAGACTTATTCAATGACCTGGAGGAGAAACATCTCCAGATGCATATCGATATGGGTAACAACATGAAGTATAATGTTACTAGATTGGGCATGATTACTTTTCAGAGGGAGCATGGGGCTCCACTCACCTTCAGGAATGTTATGTATGTGCCCAGGTTGAAGAAGAACTTGATATACATTACCATGCTTGTGGATAAAGGCTATGATGTGATCTTCTCGAAAGGAAAGGCGTTCCTTCGACATATAGCCACGGGTCAACCAAACAAGATAGGGATTTAGGTGAAGAATCTCTATAAGCTAGAGGTAGAGAAATGTGTTGCTTTGAGCCAAAAAGAAGAAAGAGTGCAGAGATGATATGTTGATGAGTTGTGGCACAAGCAATTAGGCCACTTGCATCATGGGCTTTGAATATATCGTAGCAAGTCTCTACCGGTATTCCCAAAGGTACATTTGAGCAAGTTGATACTTGAAAGGGGTGTACTTTGGGAAAATACACCAATTGTTCCTTTCACGATAGAGGCAGTCGAGCAGAGGCTATTCTAGAGTGAGTCCATTCATATGCGTGTGGACCATTCTCGACAACATCCACTGCCAAACAGAGGTATTATGTTATATTTGTTGATGACTTTCTTGAAAATACTAGATCTTTTTCATGCAGAAAAATGATCAAATGTTCGCAAGTTTTGTGAGTTTAAAGAATTGGTAGAGAAAGAGTTGGGAAAGAAGATTAAATCTCTATGGAGTGATAATGGTGGTGAGTATATCTCAATTGATTTTAAGAACTTCTATGCAACTAAAGGGATTATACGGGAGTTGATGGCACCCCATAACCCTCGACAGAATGGGGTGGCTGAGAGGAAGAACATAAGCATAGTAGGGACATTGAGGGTGACGTTGCATGACCAGTGTCTACCACTACACTTGTGGGTTGAGGCACACAACACAATGGATTATTTTCAGAACTATAGCCCACATTGGATACTTTAGATGAAGTAACCAAAGGAGGATTATTTCGGTAAGAGGCCAGATGTTGGTCACTTCAGGATTTTTGGGTCATTGATATATTGCCATGTGATGAAAGATGCACAAAGAAGCTTGAACCGATAGCAGAGTTGGGGATATTTGTTGGGTACACTGATACAATTCACAACTATCAGGCGTACATATCGACCAACAGGATGACAGTCGTTCACAGGGAAGTCAAACTTGATGAAGAGAATGACATGCAAGTTTCCCTTGAGAGGGAGATTGAGATACATGCAAATGAGAATCTTTTAGCTCCTAAGTTTGAGGAGCCTCATGTTGATGTGGAGTAGCCACATGTAGAGGGTCTAGGAGTGGAGACATCCACTCAGGCATAGTCTTCCATAGATGGAATAAAGTGCGCCAAAGAGGCTGAAAAATTGTTGGACAATGCACAGAAGAATGTGAGAGCACACACTTCTTAGCACAGGTAGAGGAGGTCACTTGAGAGGTACATTTCATACATGGTTCTTATGGGCGAATGTGTTATGACTGAGCCATCTTACTTTAAGGAAGCAATGCAACAATTACTTTAGGTTCATACCATAGTGGAGGAGTATGACTTCATAGTTCGAACATTGTTTGGGATGTGGTCCTGGGACCAGGGGACAAGTTAGTGGTGAGCTCAAGTTGGATTTACAAGGTAAAGAAAGCTACTGAGCGTAGTGTGGATAATCTTAAGGCTAGATTTGTGGACTGTGGCTTTTCACAAGTAGAGGGGATTGACTATGATGGGACCTTTTCTCTTGTTACAAGGTACTTTTAAATTAGATCTATATTGGCACTATTAGCACAGATGGGTTGGAAGATACATAAAATGGATGTAAAGACAACCTTCCTTAGTGACATGATTGAGGAAGAGGTGTACATAAAGCATCCTAAAGGTTTTGAGACCTTCGACCATGAGTAGCATGTGTTTTGGCTCAAGAGAGTGTTGTATGGGATGAAGCAAGCACCCCGTGCTTGGTACACAAAGATAGATAGCTACTTCACCAAGTTGGGCTTCACAAAGAGTGAAGCAGATGTGAACTTGTACCACATAGTGATGCAAGGTAAATTGTTGATCATTGTACTTTACGTTGATGATCTCATACTGGCAGGTGATGATCAGATGATCAAATCTTACAAGGAGGACTTTGCAAGAGAGTTTGAGATGAAGGACATGGGGCTCATGCATTACTTTCTTGGAATGGAGGTATGGCAGGGAGATGGGGATTTGTTTTGTGTATCAGGGCAAGCATGTCAATGAGATACTCAGGAGATTATGCATAGAGAGCAACAAACCCATGGAGACTTCTCTAGCAGGTAACTAGAGGAAGGAGGATGCTACTTCAGGGGAAGTAGTGGAACTTACTGTTTTTAGGAATTTTTTGGTTTCACTCATGTACTTGGTGAACACATGACCAGATATGTGCTATGTAGTTAACCAGGATATTCAATCGATGGTTAGGCCTACCAAGTTGTATTGGAAGGCATCAAGCATGTGTTGAGATACCTCAAGGGAACTTCTCAGTATGGATTATGGTACAGACGAACAGAGGGAGTGAAGTTTCAAGGCTTCACCAAAGTAGATTGGGCAGGGATTCCATCTGACTGGAAGAGAACATCAGGTGGGATCTTCAATACAATTTCTTGGTACAACAGGAAACAAAGATCATTTGAACTCAATTCGGAAATGGCAGAGTACATGCCTGTGAGTTAGCAAGCATGTTAGGCCATTTGGATGAGGAACATCCTGGTTGGTTTGTTTGGTCTATGGATGGATCCAACTGTGATTTGTTGTGATAATAAGAGTTACATCAAACTCTTTGAAAATCCAGTTCTTCATGATTGGTCCAAGCATATTGATATTTGAGATCATCATCACAGAGATTGTGTATTGAGGTGGATCATGTTGTTAGAGTAAATTCCCACGGAGGTGCAAGATGCTGAAATTTTGACAAAGGCATTGTCAAGATGTAAATTCGAGTTTCAAAGAGACAAGATCAGGGTAGATGATAACTCCTTTCTTGTTAAGAGGGAGTGTTGAGAAATGGCAATAAGAAATTACAGTTTAATTTATCATTGAATTAAACTGTGAATTAAAATCGAATTCTATTCTCATAGCAACTTGTAAATAGTTAATTAAGTTTAATTAACTTAATTAGCTTAGGAATTTCAAGTTGGAAGTCTTTCTAAAGTCATGTATATGCTCTCCCTAAGTTTTAGGGGTCCAATATCAGTTTAAATTGTGAGTTTTAATTAGATAACTCAGTTTAGTGAGTTATGTTTAGTTAAATTATTTCCAAACTATTTGTGGAACTAATAGAGAGTTAACAGTTAGTTGGTGCACTAGTGCATCCACAAGTGTCACTCTAGTTAACTAAATATTCCCTCATCAGAAACTCATGCATGTCGATCCTGAGAAAGACCCAGTTGATACTAGAGTGCAATGACAATGTACTGTCAGTTGTGATTTAATGAGTTGTAAATATCATGCATGTAATCAAAGGACATATGTTTAGATTGTGTAGTTTTGGAAGCATGAATTCCTTCTAAATACAAGTTATTCATCCTAGGAATTATGCAAGAGACTAGAGGATTGGAGAGCTGCAGAATTGGTTAAGTGTTGGCCAAGAGCTTTCTTGTTAGCTAAGAGAGTTGAGAATACTTGTGCAGAATTGTTCTAGTGAGAACAACCTTTGTATCTTCGCTCATATTTTTTATATATACAATACAAATAGCAAGGTTTTGAGCAGTGGTTTTCCGTAGATACATCTTATTTTATGTGCCATTGATTTATCCTCTTATTGTTCATATTTTTTCATCAATCTATTGGCTTCCGCTGGTTGAAAGTAGAAGTAGATTCTTGTCTAGTGCTTTAGTAAATTACATGAGCTTGTGAATCTACAAGATTTTCTACACTTTCCTTATTTACAAAGGGTTTCTTCATCTTCTGGTTACGTTGTTCATCCAACATGCCTCTTCACAAAGCCAAGTTTCTATGTTGTTATTAATAAATTATTATGCATTTATGAATTTATTTAACACTTCTTCTAACCCTCTAACTTCGTGGCATTCTACCTTGTTTCCTCTTCTAGGTGCTCAATTATCTACTCTCCTTCATGGTCAAGAAGAGAGTTCTTCTTGTACTCTACCCACCGAAACCATCTTCAGGTAGTGTTGGATTACTCTTGGAGGGTTTCTTTGATGTAATGTTAATGGGGTTTGGGTTTTATTCTTCAATAGTTAAAATTACCAAAACTATTCCTCCTATGATGTAGTCAACCAATGAGTTTTGTTGGAAAACCTACTTGATTATATTTTATTTGTTCTTTATTGGTTAAAAAAACTCATTTTAATCAATTTATTCACTTCTTGATACATTTGGCATGTATACATGTTTGTTTGGATGCTTCATTATTAACCAGTTTCTAGTTGACAGAAACTGTTGGTAGATATTGATTAAATTGTATGAAATTGTTCAAATTATTGTATAAGATTAGGGTATTTACATGTTACATTTTCAATGTGGCTGTTGTTTCGTTTTGAGTAAAATTGCAATACTCTGGAGACTAGAATACTATTTTTTTTTGTTAATCTATCATATCCTATACAATAGACAAATATAGATTACTTCTATTATCATAATTTGGGTGACTATATATTGTGCTGCACTAGAGTCTGTAAATTATATCTCTTGTCTGGAAGAAGCAGTGAAGATATCATCCCTTGGCTAATTTGTTGTTCAGGTAAGCTAGGGGACTAACCCCCATCTTCCAATGTCTAAATATGTAATCATTGTTTAGGTATATTTTGGTTCTTACATTTCCAGGATTAAATATATAAGCCCTTGTAGAGCCATCATGTAATCCACTTTAATTTATGGTATTTTCCACCATTACGATGTAAAATTTTTACTTAAATATTAATGATTCAAAACTATGAATCTTTGGTTCTACTGGCTTGGCCAAGACTAATTTGATCTATTTGTCCTATATGACAGTTTATCCTTATAAGCCGGTTTTCAACTATAACCTTCCTTTCAGTTATTCACACCGAGACCACAACATTATATGCATACAACCTCTGTATTTTCTTGTAAAAAGGTTCTCTATTGGTTATCTTCCATTTTCTTTTCTCATAGCTGATAAATGCATTTTCATAATCCATAGCATTAAAAAAAAAACTCATAACAAAACTACTAGGTTTCTCTATCTAAATTCACATATCTAGAATCACACCAAATTTCAATAATCATAAACATACAAATACTTATATGTTCTCTACACTAGTCAATATAGAAATTCACTTCACCTTGTAGAAGTAATGCCAATTTCCACCCAGCCACAAGATCAGTCTCAAAATGAATCTCCCTCCATGCTATTCTCACAAGTAGGGTAGTCTGTAACATCTTACATCTACTTTTTCTGCGAGTATCTAGTCCTAACCAGACTTATTCCAATTAGCTTGTATAAATGCATCTAACCCTTCAGCATAGATAATATCATAATTTGTTTACATATTTTTCCTTTCTCCCTTCTGCTGGTTACCTTAGGTACATATTACCCTTTTGGTTCCATATTTTGAGAATTAATCCTCAAGGAGAAATAATGGGCAAGTAACCACCTGACCATAACTGTCTGCCCAACCTAACATGTGAGATACAACTAACATTCCTTCCAAGGTGACCTGACTTCTACACAAATTAACAACATAATTTATTTATCAAACAAATTTAAATATTTGAATTTTCATTTACCTTTCCTACGTTTATGCAATAGTATCATGTATTTTACTGTGGTAATTAATATTTAGAAAATACCAGGAGGTGTCATATATATGCCCCCTTAGATTAAACATCACCTCGATGTTTATGGACTGCTAGAACAACTGTGGGTATGCTTCCTTCATAATTTTTTCATCTTCCTAGGTAGCCTCTTTTGGGCCAAAGTGATGCTATTTAACTTTAACCTGGGTGATAACTCGCTTCCGCAGCATTACTTCCCTCTAATTGAGTATACGTAGGGGCTCGACCAGGAATTCATCATCTAACTCGACATACATACGCATCCGTTGAGAAATATGTCAATTTCTCTTTGGTATTTAAACAATAAAAATATATAAACATAATATACTTATGGTTACATAGGTTACCTGTATATCCTACTACTTGATTATATGGCTAGGATCATATATGTATTTTTTAACGCAGAAACATGAAAGACATTATGCACACATATGTAGCTAGGCAAGGTTAGTTGATAAGCTATAGGCCCAATGTGAGCCATAATTTGAAAAGGACCACAGAAATGGGGCGCTAGCTTGACATGGCCTCCCCCATGCAAGCTACTTTTCTTGGGTCTTACTCATACATATAAATGGTTCCCAACTTGAAATTCTCGGAAACTTCCTTTTCTGACAGCATAGATTTTCTACCTATCTTGAGCAACTTCCAAAATCATTCACTTTCTTCACTGCATCTTCCATCTCTTTTAACATATTGGGACCCATCATTAATTTATCTTCAAGGACTCCCTAGTTCAAGGGTGTTCTAGACCTGGGATCATATAAAAATTCGAATGGGCTCAGCCGTAAGGACGAGTGGAAGTTTTTATTGTAAGAAAATTCCACCAAGTGTATATAATCTTCCCATTTAGATGGCTATGCATCACATACATTCTCAGTATATCTTCAATTACATGATTTACTCGCTCAAATTTCCCATCCATCTGGGGATTATACTTCATGCTAAAATGTATCTGGGCACCTAAGCCTTCAAAAAACACTTTTTAGAATGTAGATGTAAACTTCACATCCCTATCTGAGATTATTTCATTTGGTATTCCATGGAGTCTAAAAATATATTTCATAAATATGTTAGAAATTTGAACAATTTTAAAGGTAGACTATACTGGAATAAAATGAACAAATTTTCTCAGCTTATCTACTAATAATATTATTGAATCATTTTTTTCCTTAGTCTTAGGAAAGGCTATAACAAAATTAATTGTAATTGTCTTCCACTTCCATTCTAGAATAGGCAATGGGTGAAACAAACCAGTTGGATGTTGGTGTTCTGTTTTCACTTGTTAACATTCCAAATAGTGGGCTAAATAATCTGCCACTTCCTTTTTCATGCATGGCCAAAAATATTATTTTCTTAATGCAGTAATTAAATTCTGGTAGCCAGGGTAAGCTACATAAGGACTTCAATTGTACTCATCTAGAATTAATTTCTTAATACATTTCGGATTGGGAACATACATCTTGCCTCGATAAATCAACATATTTTCTTGATTTACCTTATATCCTAATTATTGTTAATTTTTGTTTGGGATTTAGGCTTGCTGCCATAAAAATTTGTATTTGTGGTCCCTCTAGGCAACTTCTTTAATCTATTCCTCGAAATCAGTTTGAACTTCACTGAATGAAATCTCATAGACGCAGTTTAACTTTCAGCTTAATGCATCTGCTACCTGGTTTTCCTTCCCTTTTAAATGTTTAATTTCAAAGCCAAATTCACTCAGGAAGGAAACCCAACATGGATGTCGAGTATTCAAAAATAGGCTACCTAAAATAGTTAGTTAAATTACGATGATCTGCCATTAGCAACAAAAATATTCCCCAATAAATAATGTTGCCACATGTTTAATGCATGTATTATCACAATTAACTCCAAGTAATAAGCGGAGTATTTTTTTCTCATGTTCATTCAGATTCTGAGACTCATAAGCTATAACTCTTCCTTCTTGTGTTAATACTCCCCCTACGCCTTCCTTACAAGCATTGGTGCAAACAAAAAGTTCCTTGTCTGGATTAGCAATGATTAAAACATGATCGATGGTAAGTAAGTGTTTCAATCGGTCAAAACTATCTTGACACTCAATGGTCCACTTGAAGTTTCTTCCCTTTTTTTGCAAGGAGGTAATGGGATACGCTACTTTAGTGAATCCTTCAACAAACCTTTTGTAATATCTAGCCAGTCCCATAAATGATCTCATGTTAGCCACATTTTTCAAAATTAGCCATTCCATTATGGTTTTTATTTTCTCTAGTCCACAACATTTCCATCCTTAGTTATGGCATGTCCTAAATACTAAATTTGTTCTTTAAAGAAATCACATTTACTGTATTTTGCATACAACTGATGCTCCCTTAAGGTTTTAAATCAATCCGCAAATGTTCCTTATGTTCTTCCATGTTTCGGGAATACACCAGTATATCATCAATAAATATCAATTCAAACTTTCCAAATATCGATGAAAGATATTGTTCATAAGACACAAAATATTTTGGGGCATTAGTCAACCCAAAGGGAAAGACAACAAATTCGTAGTGCCCATAGTGATTCCTAAAGGTTGTTTTGGTTGTATCTTCTTCTTTTATTCTTATTTGATGATAACCCAAACAAAGGTCGATCTTAGAGACTATTGTAGCCCCTTTCACCTGATCAAAAAACTCATCTATATGGGGTAAGGGGTACTTATTCTTAACTATAAACTTATTTGTCTATAATCAATACACAAATGCAAGGTTCCTTCCTTCTTCTTCCCAAAAATTACAGGAGCTCCCCAAGGTGACACACTTGAGCGAATGTACTTTTTATCTAATAATTCTTGTAATTTCATTTTAAATTCTGTTAATTCTGGCACAGTCATACGGTAAGGTACTCGAGATACTAGAGCAACTGTAGGAACTAGTTCGATGGTAAAATCTCTCTCTCATTTTGGAGGAAATCTAGGAATATATTCAAGAAAAACATCAGAAAAAATTTGTACAACAGGTAGATTTTCCAAGGTGGCAATTTTTTCTTTTGAGTTTGAATATCCTACCTGCACTGCATAAATTTGACACTGCTTCCAAATACATTTTTCCAGTTGGGAAGCATTTATTGGTCTTAATAGTTTTATCCTTACATCTTGAATCTCCTTCCTGATTCCTTTTTTACTTAAATAATTAATAGTTTTATCCTTACAATTGATCAGGGATCAATGTCTCTCTATCCAATCCATGCCTATTAAGAGATCATAAGATCCTAAGGGTAAGGCATTCAAGTCTGCCATAATTGACTGAACTGTGACCTCCACGGGGAAACTGTTGACCTTAGCAACCACCCCGTTTGAAAACAACATTTTTATACCACTTTGGGGCTTATATAACTCAAGCTAGCCCCTAGATCAATCAAAATAGATACAGTTTGGTCAAAAATATTACCTTTAAATTAGACCATAGTTGGTTGATACTCAGCTTGATGGTCTTCTAAAGCAGCATTAATTCTGGGAAAACTCCTTGCCACTTCTCCTACAGTTGATGCTTCTTGAATCTGTGCGACCTAATCAGTCCCCTTACAATAAGGATAATTTTTAACATAATGTGGTCCCAAACATCCCCAACACTATTATGGAGGTCTAGCTATTAGTTCCATTTCATTCTTGTTTGATTACTCATTAGTTTTTTATTGATTTAGAAATCTAGACCTTTGCTAGGTCTTATTGGCATTTTGATCCTATTGATTTTTGCAAGGTTCTTTAACATTTATGGACTTATTTCCTTTAGCACCTTGTGAAAAAATAGATCACTTCTTCTTAGTCCAGTTTTTCCCTCTATCTCCCTTTTTCTTGATTTCTTGATAGCATATATGCGCCTTCCTTATAACTTCTTCCATAGTTTTTGGATTATCAAACTCTAAACGCTCTTTCATGAATGCAGGAAAACTACTAATAAATCATTGAACTTTTTCCTTTTCCTCGTGTATATAAGGAACATATCATAACAAGGATGTGAATTTTGTTATGAACCCGTCCATAGTCTGTTGCCCTAGCCGAAGGTCATGAAATTCCTCCATTCATCATAAGATATTTCAGTTAAATACTTGTCTTTAAAATGCTTCTGAAAGTTTTCCCATGTTATATTTTGTTCATTAATTCTGCGTACTATTTTCACTTCTTCTAACCATCAGGTGGATTTTCCTTGTATCTAATAGATCACTAATCAATCCTTTAGATTATGACCATATTCATGCAATTGGAAGTATTTATTCATATTGATAAGCCAGGATTCAATGGCCTCCTCTTGCTCTCCACCAAAGGTTGGAGGATTTATCTTCTTAAATTCTCCCTATAGTTCAAGCTTCTACCTTTTGTGTTTTTTATGATCTGATACATTATCTGATTCTTCTTCCTAATTTTCTTGGTTTCCTTATGATTCTAAATTTTCATCCCTTAGCTCTTTATTACCCATCATATTCTCTAGACTAGGAATGTGTTATCATTGGTTTTGCCTGTCAGACAAACTTTTCATATTTTTTCTTGTTCCTACATCAACCTCTCATTGTCAGCTCATAATCCAGCCATTTCACTCTTTAGCTCTTGGACTATATCCAGTATAGCAACATTGGTGGTGTGTGATTCTTCCCCCAACTGCACCCACATTTCCAAATTATTTTGTAGAAAGGGTGTTGAACCTACTCCTGTCACAGGCCTTACTAGTGTGAATCCTTCCCTCCTCATAATTACTTTCACTCTTCACCCTTTTTCTCTCTGTTAACATCACAAATGTTGTTATTCCCTTGTTGACCCAGAGATCACAACTTTGCAACTTGGCTCTGATACCACTTGTCACATCCCTATTAAACATAACATTTATTACATCAAGAATACTATTTACTTGACATGAAAAGAAATTTTGTTTGTATGTAAATGTACATGGTAAGGACTAAGTAACTTAGACATTGGTTTTTGTAAGATTATTAAATTTATTAAACCATTTCTTCAGTCATTTTCCTACATTAATAAATGCCTTCATTCTTTTTCCTTTACACTATACCATAATTCACAACCCAACTCACAGTTAACAATCCCACCATAGTTGTCAGCATAGGTTAGGGTTTGGGAAACTTCGATAACTCATATGCTCTACCTTCCACCTAGAGAATGTCTTGTACAAGTTATCTAGGGGACACATGGTAGATTGAAAGTAGAAAGCACATGTATCTATTTTCTCCTCGAAGGAATGTAAAGGGGCTTTGTCTTTGCATTTGATCTCCCAAATTGTGTTCCTTTACTTGTTGTAATTTGCAAATTCATGGTTTTTTTTATATTTTTATCTCTGGATTCAAGCCAAATAACTCAAATTTTGAGGCACCATCACTCTTCTTCCAATAGAAAAAGAAAATGGTTTCTTTTATTGAGGGATCACATCTCCTAAAGTGACATCAAAGAGACTAGCCCTAATTCAAATGATTGTTTGTCTCATAGAGATTCCTTTCCACCTCTAATAGTTCCTTGCCTAAATTTTCTTAGTGTGCCTTGGCCCATGTGTGAGAAATATGCTTGATAGTTTGGAGAGTTTCTATGAATTAGGCCACATAGATTGAATCTTCCCAGGTAGCTAGGTGCCTCCACAAAGAATGAATAAGAGAAGAATAATCCTCCTCTTATAGCTAGGAGCAATTGAAACAAAAAAATAGAAGGTAGAGTTACCCCTAGGACATAGAGAAGAATGGGCCTATGGTTAGAAATAGACTATGTTTTAATAGAATATTTAAAATCACAACTAGAATTCCATATGCCTTTCAAAATGAGGAATTGATCAATGTTAGAAAAAGCTTGATTGGCTCTATGTTAATTAGGCTCATATTAGTGTTGATATCGTGAAAGAAAATTCCCTTTGGATTCGGATGCAGATTTTGACCCACACTTCCTGCAATGATGTAGTATAGTTTAGGTCACCCCCCAAAATTGTATAAGGATCTTGAAAAATATCAGCTATGACCAATTTCCCCAAAATGTGATGCAATATATAATATTCACATTTAATTATATAATTATATTAAGTTAATCTATGATTCAAATCTAAAGATAAGTTAAATATCTGCAACTTTATATTCTATAACAATCAAATTATCAGTTAAAATAGTCTCTTGTCTCACATTAAAAAAAAAAACAAAAAAAAAATTAAAATGGTCTCTTATCTCACATAAAAAGAATTATATTAATTAAACATCTTTTTTTTTTTGCTGAAGCAAGAATCAATCCTTCTATTTCATAAAAACAACAGAAAAATTACATATTGTACAAAGCCCAGTCCTTACCCAGAAAACAGGAGACTGAAATCCTATCAAAGATCAAGACCCTCGAATATACTATGGTGATCAACGTACATTTTGAGAATAAATACGTAAAGGCAAGACAAGCCCCCACTCAAACTGATGGAAAAAACAAAGTCTCTTGGGCCCACCAACAATAATAGACCCTACTACCATGCAAATACCACACACCACTACAGAGTGGGAAAGCGCGCCAAAACAATAGAGAGGACAGAGCCCACCTGGCCCCACAATAGCACGATTGATCCCAACCGTTAATCTAGGGTGCTGGATCCAATGGCTGGAAATCGCATTGTACAACCTAACACTACCGAGGGATAGTGCGCGATTGAAGGTGGTTTCGAAGTCTACCACCTGCCACGTGTAACAAGCTCTATGGAATCGATCCCACAATAACTAAACCATTAATCGTTGATGAAACACGCGATCGGCAGAAAATTGTGCAAGCCAAGTTTGCCGAGCCCGAAAGTGGAAAAGGGGGGGACATCTGGCTGCCTGAAAAATGAACCCTATAATTTGAATGTTTTTGCTACAGAACCGAACTCCAGTAAGGCTATTTTGTGGGAAAAGACCTAGCACCTTTTCAATCAAAGAATTGAGAATCCCCTTCGACTGCCTTTAGGGTAAAATGAAACCAAAATTTTCTTTTTAGTCAACCATGTACATGCTGGAAGGAAAACCAATACTGACTGGAGAACTCAGGCCATACTAGTCATCCTGGCCCGGTTTCTGAATATTTCCTTATCTTTTGTGGCTTGTTCTTCATAGAGAACTTTTATTCTGTTTTTTGGTATTTCCTGCCACTTTTTCGCCATTTCGCCGTCAGTATTAATCACCCCTTGATTGGTAAGAAGATATGCAAGTTTGTTGGCCGATCTACAAACGTGATTAAAACTCACTGTTCGAAGCTTCTGGAGGTGAACATGGATTTTTTGGTAGACCTGTATTAATTTCCAGTGTGTAGAGCTTTCTCTAGTCGGGATCCACCAATGATTTTTTTCACAGAGTTAATGGTGATCTCTGAGTCTGCTTCAACAATGACATTGGAATCATGGTACTGGATCAGAAACTCAAGGCATTGTTCCATAGCCATTAATTCTGCCATATTATTTGTGTCTCTTCCCAAATGACAGTGAAATATAAAGATGATACTGCCCTTATCATCCCTTAAAAATCCTCTGAAACCTGTTGTTCCCAGGTTGCCTTTTGAAGCCCCATCGATATTGTATTTCAGATAGTCTTTTGGAGGAGAATGCCAGAAGTCCTTCCTTGTCTCAATAATTATGTTCTTCTTACTCAATCCTTGGGGAATAATTCCTTCCATTCCCAGTTGTCTCAGAGTTCTGAGCTCCATCTCAGAGGGGGGATTTTTAGGGAGATTGTGAACTGAGATACTCATAGTCTCCCTGAGCTGTTTTAGGATTAGATCAAAAAGTCATAGAGGAATAACCTTTTCATTCTTAAATATTCTTTTATTTCTTTCTTTCCAAACATTCCAGATAATGAAACTTGGCGTTAAGGCCCAGGCCAAGTTAAGGTACTCATTCTCCTAATAGTTTCCTCTCCACTTGTTTAGGGTATTTGTGATACTTCTCATGTCCCTGTCTGTCTGATGGAAAATGGTGGAGAAGGAATCCCATAACCAGGTGGTGTAGGAGCAACTGTTAAGAATGTTTTTCATGGTCTCCTCCTTCTCTTCACAAAGCTGGCATATGGAAGGCCCCATTACCCCTCTTTTCCTGATTTTGTCCCACGTTAAAACTTTCTTATGATAAACCAACCACATGAAAAGCTTGATCTTTATCCAACCTTGGTGCTTCCAAAGGTGCTTCCAGGTATTTTCTAGAGCACTAGAATCAAGTTCCAGAAGAATACCTTTAGCGTCCTTGAGATTAAAGGTTCCTTTATTGTTATTGCCCCATCTCAATTGGTCCTGCCCCTCTGTTACTAAAATCATTCTTCGTTTCTGCAAGTTCTCCAGAGCCTCTGATTTTATTCTAATGGGGCTTTCATCTCTGCCTTCCATTTTCCTCCATCTTCTCCATTTTCCGGAGTTTTGAGTAGGATCCCAGAAATCCTTACATCTGTTTTCTGTTTGAGGATTACAAATTCCTTTGATAATAGCATAGATTCTTGTTGCCATTTGTCCTCCCAAAAGAGTGCAAGATCTCCTGCTCTAATTTCCCAAAAACTGTGATTTTGAACTAGGCTTCTATTTTCCTAGGCTCTGTTCCAAATGTGAGATCCTTTTAAATTCCCAGACATCCTTATGAGTTCATTAGTATGCCAAGAGTTGGCATATTTCTCTTTCAATATCCTTGCCCACTGTGATGTTGGCTTTTGAACCCATCACCACCAAAGCTTGGCTCCAAGCACTTTGCTGAGAATCTCCTAATCATCCAAACCCAGACCCTCATGACTTTTAGGTCTACAGATTTTTTCCCAAGACACTAGGGTCCACTTCTTCTTTGCTTCTTCCTTACCCCAGAGGAAATTTCTTTGTATATTACTGAATTTTTCTAAAACCCCATTGGGAGTTTGGAGGGCGGATAACATAAAAACCGGGATGGATTGTAAAACCGCCTTTGTCAGAACCAACCTGCCAACTAAGTTCAAGACCCTGAAGGTCCAATTTCTAACTCTATCCTGCATCTTGTTAAGCACTTGTTCCCAGGTACTCTTGTGCATAGGTTTGGCTGTGAGTGGGATTACAAAATACTTTATGGGGAGGGAATCCCTTTAGAAGCCAAGAATTCTTGAGATATTTCTCTGAACAACAATATTAGTATTAAAGAAGAAGAATTTTGGTTTAGAGAGATTGACTTCCATACCTGTAGCAATGGCAAAACCCTTCAGGATTTGATTATAGGCAGAAGCTTCTTTGACTGTGGGGATTCCTTGTAGCATGGTGTCATGTACAAATTGTTGGTGAGTCAGAGCTTGACCATTCTCAGATAAATGAAGACCTTTAATTTTTCCCAACTCCTTAGCATGTTTATGGATCTGCCTAGTCCTTCCATCATGAGGATAAAAAGAAAGGGAGAGTGTGGGTCTCCCTGCCTGAGGCCTCTAGAATGAATGAAGATCTCTGAGGGAGAGCCATTCACCAAAATTGAAAAGCTGGATGAAGTTACCAGAGCCATGACCCATCTGACCCAGTTGTGATTGAAACCAAAAGCAGTGAGAACTTTCCTGATGTAATTCCAATTTACCTTGTCATAAGCTTTGGCAATATCTAATTGTATGATCATCCCTACCTGCTTTTTACTAGTAAGCGTATGAACCACCTCATGGGCTTGGATAATGTTATTTAAAATTTGTTTGTCCTCCACATAGCCTGCATGTTCCTCTGATACTAAGTGAGGAAGGAGAGGTCTTAATCTATTGGCAACAACCTTGGATATTATCTTGTAAACTACATTACATAAGGCTATGGGTCTATACTTATTTGCCGTTTGCGTTAAATCCTGTTTAGGGATCAAAGAGATGAAGGTGGCATTGAGGACTTTCAGGATGGTATTGCTACACCTGGAATCCTCCACCACATTCAGAATATCCTTTTTTACAATATGCCAACAATTTTTAAAAAAATCCACATTGAAACCGTCCGGTCCTAGTGCTTTACAATTCTGCATCTCTTTGAGAACTTCGCTTACTTCCTCTTTGGTGATAGGTCTATTGAGGTTAAAATTGTCCTCTCTGGTAACCAACTTAGGGATATGCCTTAATATTTCCTTGATGGAATAATCCCGATTTGGATTGTTTTTCCGAGTGATGTTTTGGAAATGATAAACAAGCACAACTTCAATATTTCTATGAGTGTTCTGAAGCTCACCATTCTAGTTCTTTATCGAATATATTCTGTTGTGTGCTCTATTAGCTATGGTGGACCTGCGGAAAAATTTTGTGTTCCTTTCTCCTTCTTTGAGCCATTGAACTCTAGACTTTTGCCTCCAAAATATTTCCTCCTATTTGCATAAATTTTCCCATTCTTGATGATGTCTGTCTGCCTATTCACTTTTAATTTTATCAAAGCCTTCTTGGATCAAAGCCTAGTTGAGATCCTGAATTTTGATCTCCAAAGATATTTTGTTCTAAAAAATGTTTCCAAAATCCTTCTTATTCCATTCTTTGAGTCTAAACTTGACATGTTTTAGTTTTTTGTGAAGGAGTTACATTGGTGATCCTTGTAATTGTAGATCTTCATACCACCATTTTTCAATGTTACTAATGCAATTCGGGTGAGAGAACTAGATGTTCTCGAATCTGAAGGGCCTATTTCTGGGAGAAGCCATACCTTGGATTTCCATTTGAATCGGCCAGTGATCGGATCCTCCGAAGGGAAGGATTCTCGCTGTTATTTCTTTGTCTATAATCATTAACTCCTCTGAAATCAAGAACCTGTCTAATTTAGAGGCTACTTGTGCCTCACCTCCTCTTTTGTTATTCCAAGTAAAAAATCCATTGCTCACTTCTACATCAACCAACTTCATATCCTCTGTGAATGATTGGAACACTAAAGAATCTTTGGCTAGCACTCTGGTTCCTCCTTTTTTTCCGAAAGAGACTTGATCATATTGAAATCCCCTCCCATGATCCAAGGAATCCCATTCTATCTATTCCTGAGATCTTTTAGGGAGTTTATCAATTTAATTTTGTCATTTAATTTTTGAGGGCCATAAACATTAGTAACCAAGAAGGTTTCCAAAACCCCTACTAGTTGCATGACCATTGATAAGTAATTTCTGGATGCTTCAGCATCTATAATACTGATTTTCTGGGGATTCCAAAGAGTTAGAACACCCCCCACTGTGTTTTCAGCTTTAACTTCTAAATACTCGAATCTGTTTAGCCATTTACTATGAATTTGTTTAACTTTCTGGATGGAACATTTGGTTTCCTGAATGAAGATCATATCCGACATTTCTTGTTTCATTTTGTAACTTAGCATTCTTTGTTTTCTTTTACTACTTAGGCCTCTAATATTCCAATATGTGAACTTCATAATTCAATATTTGTAAAGGAGTAACTGGTTAGATCTTTCATCTTACCTGAGTCTATCATTAACTTCCCACACTCCATTAGGAGGTCCTTCTGCTTTTTTCTACCTCTTTTCTTTCCTACACTTCTGGTAGCTAATCCTGGAGTTGATTTAATTATCTTCACACCTCTGTACTCTTGCTTGTTTATGGTTTTACCTTTATCTAACCCATTTTCCTGAGTTTTCCATAAAAACAATTGTTGAATTCTGTTGCAGTCTTCTTGAGGTAGTGAATCTATCCCTCTCGTGGTTCACTGCATCAAGAACCCTTCCAAATCTAGGTGTTCATGATCCTCCAGATATGTTTCACTCTGGTTCATTTCCTTATCCAACTCTAGTTCTGCTTCATTCATTATAATTTCTTTATCATTACCAATCTTTTGTATTAGGTTGCAATTTCCTGTCTCTTCCTTTTCGTTAGGGCCATCCTCCTTTTCCTTTACTTGCAACTTTATGAAAGCTCTCTGTGTCCTTCATTGCATTTTGTTTACTTCTATTATCTATTTTGCTAAGAGGGCAATCTCTGAACAAGTGCCCATCTTCATGGCACTTACGACATCTGACCGGGATATGCTTATAGTCCACTATTTACACCCAATCCTCATCAAAAACTTCCAGGATGACTTCGTCTGGAAGGGCTCCTGATATATCCATTTCTACACAGATTCTTGCATAAGATGTGTATTTGCCCCTTTTTGTGGCTTCCGACGCTTTAACAAAATGACCCAGTTTATTGCCTATGGCCGCAAGTAATTCAGTTTGCCAGTAATCAAGGGGAAGAGAATAGAGCCTTGCCGAGATAGGAACCGAAGTGAAAGTCTCTTTCTTAGGAACAAATTTCGTTATCCAGGGTCGTATATAGAGGCCAGCTGCTGCGTAAAAGTAGGGTCCTCTTCAAATATTTTTTCTGTCTTCGATACTTGTGAACACCACAGTGAAGAATCCCTTTGATCCGAGATGCAGATCAATGCTGCCTTTTGGGTTTCCAGTGGTACTTGATCCACATCTGTAAAGCTTTTTCCGTGGGCCATAGTCCCATAAATTTGCAGATTATAGCATAAGTCCCCATATGTTCCCTGTGGGCCTGCAGTGCAGGATCGTTTAGCACTACTCTAGGAGTAGTCTCCGTTTTGGGTTTGCATGGTCCCTTTTGTTTATTGTCTCTTGTTCTATGTCTTTTGTCTTCTTCCTCCTTGTCTTGATTGCTGACATTTTCCTGGGGCCTGACCTCATCTGTCTCCTTTTCTTTAGTATTTTTTTTCCTCTTCACTAGAACCTCTAACATTTCCTAGTGGGGATTTGCCCCTGCTGGCTACAGCCTCCTTGTAGGAGGGACTGGAGCTCCCTCCTCTGCGGCCCTCCATAAGGAGCAAGCTCTGAAACTCTTTGAAACCCTAGCTACGCGTTTTTTCCTCTTAGCGTTTTTCCATTGGTTCATGTAACATCAGGATCTGTTCAATTATGTGTTGTCGACTCATATCCGTATTAATTTAACATCTTAACGTTAACCTTAAAATTATATTGTTATAATAATATTTATTTGTTTTTTAAATAATTTTAACCTTCCTGTTTTAATTAAAATCAAGTATTCATTTTCAAATCCACTTAACTTATTAACTAGATTTATTCATCCTAGTTAAAACTCACCAACAACAGTTTGGGTAACATAGCTCGAAACTGAAAGTAGTTAATATAATTTTCTTAGTGGAAAAAAACATCCAAATGGTCATAGTTTAACCACACTGTTTTTTTCTCTGAAATTTATAGAAATTCTAGTTATATTTTAATAAAATTGGGTCACTGTTTTTGTAAATCTAAGTTATAGTTCGGAAACTTCAAAATTTTAGGTGTCTAGGAAGTTTTTGATGATGTTGAATCTATTTTCACCATTAAAATCATGATTCAAACACTTCCTCTACAAGATTTTTTTTTTCTTTTTTTGTCGGGATTCGAGCCACTTTTGACAGGTAATTCCTTCGCCTCTGACTCCATATAAATGTAGTTGAAAATAATAAATGTAAATAAATTAAAATTAATATTGAAATTATAAAAACTTTAAAGTTGTAATCCTAAGAGAGTGGTAGAATAGTGGCAAGCAATTAAATTTCATTGTTGAGTCAATAATATTTAATATTGGTATAATCTAATTTTTATATGAAATGGTTTTATTGCTGAATTTATAAAATAATTTCAAATAAAATAATATTATATTATTTAAAATGTATTTTTGAATATATAAATAAATTAGCATAATAATTTAGATTATTAACTTTATAGATTTACAATTTAAATTTGATTTCAGAAATCTCTCTATATTTAAAATAAATTGGAAAAAAAATTGACAAATAACTATTTCATCTCATAAATAAACTATCCTTCCACATTTATACTAATAAAATTAAATATGTATTTTGACTATCCTTCCAACATTATACAATAAAATTAAATATATAGAATTAAATACATGTGACATATTTAAATAAATAATACTAAAAAAATAAAATAAAAAATAAAAAAATAACCATTTCCTCTATTACTTAAACTATGTTTCTAATATTAAACCAAATACATTGGAGAATCGATGCCGGTAGTACAGCACTTTCCCGAGGACATAAGCTGTTTCAATTTAACTATATTTGGAAGGCTGACGTGAAAACGAATGTGACTTTGAAGGAGATATTGCAGACTGTTGTGCAACAATTCACTTATATATACCTCACCTCAACATCATCCACCAAGGCCAAGCTGAGTGCATCGCTTGCTCTATATCGAAATTGAGTTACAGAATAACTGTGAGTTGCATTTTAGCTGCAGAGAATGGCAAGGAAAAGTATGATGGCCATGGCCATCAATTTGATCATCGAGATGGTAATCTGGTACTGTTCCGAACAATTCAAATTGGTAACTGCAGGCAATGGAAGAGAATGGATGCGGGCTCACGCAACATTCTATGGAGAGGTTCATGGAACTTCCACTGATATGAGTAAATCTCTAAACATTTTGCCATTCAAATTATTTGACTGAAATTGCAATGGGTTGTTTGTTATTTCTGGAATCTGATGGGTTGCTGTTTTGGATCTGGCGGTGTTGGGACCGATCGTATGGCATTGCATTGCAGGAGGAGCGTGTGGTTATGAGAATATGTACGAAGGTGGATATGGCGTAAGTAACACTGCACTGAGCGGTGCCCTGTTTGGACAAGGAGAGGCCTGTGGGTCTTGCTATGAATTGTTGTGCGATGCTAACTCGGTCCCACAGTGGTGCCTCCCAGATAGGAAAAGGATTAAGGTGACTGCTACCAACTTGTGTCCGCCCTATGGAGCTGGATGGTGCAATCAGCCTAACCATCACTTCGATCTGTCGATGCCTGCTTACCTAACCATTGCCCGCTACAAAGCAGGAATTGTGCCCGTTTTCTACTGAAATTGCAATGGGTTGTTTGTTATTTCTGGAATCTGATGGGCTGTTGTTTTGGATCTGGCGGTGTTTGGGACCAATGGCATGGCAGGAGGAGCGTGCGGTTATGAGAATATGTACGAAGGTGGATATGGCGTAAGTAACACTGCACTGAGCGGCGCCCTGTTTGGACAAGGAGAGGCCTGTGGGTCTTGCTATGAATTGTTGTGCGATGCTAAATCGGTCCCACAGTGGTGCCTCTCAGATAGGAAAAGCATTAAGGTGACTGCTACCAACTTGTGTCCGCCCTATGGAGCTGGATGGTGCAATCAGCCTAACCATCACTTCGACCTGTCGATGCCTGCGTACCTCACCATTGCCTGCTACAAAGCAGGAATTGTGCCTGTTTTTTACAGAAGGGTGCCATGCCTAAGGGAGGGAGGGTTGAGGTTTTCCATGAAAGGGAATGCCTATTTCAATGTGGTGGTCATAAACAACGTCGGCGGGAGTGGGGACGTGAAGGGCGTGTGGGTAAATGAAGATGGGTTCGGAGCTGATAACTGGCAGGCGTTGCACAGAAACTGGGGGGCCAATTGGCTATACACCATTGGCAATCTGCAAGGGAAGGCGTTGTCCTTCCGAGTGACAATAGGTGATGGGCAAACTCTCACCTTGTACAATGTAGTACCTCCCAACTGGCGATTCGGCCAAACCTTCTTCTCTAACCTTCAGTTCCAGTGATCAGCCCAGAATAAGTAGGTCTCAGTCCAGTATTGTTGTCCTTTTATTGTTGGGTTTGGTTAGATGCAAAGTTTTGAAGAGCCGTATGTGGCAATACCGTTGATCTGTTGCACACGGGTATTTGTTCTACTACTATAATAATAATCGTTGGCTTTCATTATTATTCAATATCTATGGTGTAGCTCATTGGATATAGGTTGGCTTTCACCATTGTTTAAACAATATCTATGGTAGCTAGCTTGGAGATTTGATCCAGTAACTTTGGCTTATAATTCACAGCATTTAACAAGCTTCACCGCCTCGGGAGCACATAAACCTTTTGAAATGCTACGAAATCTGATATATTCATTATATAAGCATCACATAATGAGAATATTCATGAATATAAATTTCAGATAACCGTCAGAATGTAAAAGATCATCTAAATATAAAGGTATTCAATGAGATCGTACAAGTTGTACAAATTTGTATCTTCGCTATCCAAAATTTGTAGGTGCAAACCTGTCTTTCCTTTCTCATCCGTCATTTACAGTTTTAGTCATAAATGTCAATATATTTATTTAAATATTTTTTTTTTAATATTTACACAGATATTTATAAAAATGTAGTTAAAAGCTAGTATAAATCTATTTTAGTTTTGGAGCTACTGAATCTATCAAGCACAAGAGATATCAAATATTTTGAGGTGTAAATTTTTCTTTAAATTTTATACTCAAAATTAAATTTGTATCTTAAAAATTTTGATCTCTGTAAATATTAAGTAGATAATGGATAATCAAAACATTATATATATAGATGGTTTTTCTTTTTGTTAAAAATTCCTTAAAAAAATATATATATTTATTTAAAAAGTTATTAATTTTAGTTGGATAAAATTCACATCACACCAAAACATTTTAACTATTACTATGATGTCAACTCATACAAAACACTTTTTATTACGATATCAATTTTAATTTATGTATCTAAAATACTAAATTATTTTTACTTTAATAAAATTTACTTCATATGAGCACAATTTAACTGTGATAGTAATATTTAGAATGTATGTTTAAACTTAGAATATATACACTAGATTTTCAAGTAAAATTTTGTGCAACATTTTACAAGTAATAAGAGTTGACATTTAATAGGTTTCAACTTCTTGAAAATAATCTTATATGACTTTTTAAGTTATAGGGAAAAATTAATCTATTTTTTTTTAATGCCCTATGAGGGATCAAAGTAAAGTAGAATGAGAAATAGGGTATTAGTAAATTTTATAACTGAATTTGTTGTCCTAGTGTGAAGCTAGGCTAAATTTATAGACATATAATCTTATTTAATTACTATATGTTACACATTATATAGTTTTATATTATTGAAGAATACACATACCATAATTCAAAAAACTTGAAGAACAAACGTACTTTAGTTGTTTTTTTGGCATCAATACTTTTTATTTAACCTTATGCTTTTTATTTTCTTGAATTTTGTCCATGCTTAATTTCATTTTTGTTCAATAATATTATGATCTATATATGTGTGTGTGTGTTTTTTTGGTTAAAATTGTAATTGACCAACATCTTCCTCATATACTGGAATGGCTTGTACATCTTCTTCATATACTGGCATGGCCTGTATAATCCCTCCTAGCACAATAATTAAATAAAGTTATTTTTCTTAATTAAAATTTTGAAAAATTCTTTTCCAAAGGAGTTGGATCCAATGGTCGAGAGTGAGGAGTTTTCAAAATTCTACAAGGTTCAATTTTTGTGAGGGCTTGCCTAGAACCATAGGGACACCTTGAAGTATAAAAATATGCTTTACATTGTTATTTCATTGAAATAACCAAGTTTTCTCAGCTTCTATTTGGCACTTCTAAAATTAAATGTACATGTTTACTTAGTTGGCACTTCTAAAATTAAATGTACATGTTTACTTAGTTGGCACTTCTAAAATTAAATGTACATGTTTACTTAGTTCTAACGAAAAGTATTATTGATTATTAAAATATGAAAGAGATCTATAATTAAAATTTCACTCTCAAACATAAATAAAATATTTCAATGTTCATCTCAGGTAACATCATTTTACATCACCATATCTATTACAATACAACTAAAGCAAGAGATTAAGAAGAATTTATGACCAATGAATAGACCCACAAACATTGAAGATGACCCTCAGTTGTAAGATTCCAGTGGATTATATGGGGAGAGGGGGAATTCGAGATAGGAATAATCTTTAAAGGTTGGAATTTGCATTCATCATTACCCATGAGACAATTATTTTTTTACATTCTGGATCTTTATATTTCTTATCGAGGAATGTTATGTTTAAATTTTTTCCCTTAAAGATTGATGTTTTGATAATAAATTAACTCTTCACCAATAAAGTTTTGATTAAAAATTTACCCTTCAATAACATAATTTTTTCACATATTTATCACTAAAAAAACAAAATGACTTATTGAATCTTAAATTTTATTATTCTTTTATAATTAATAATGATAACTTATTTTCTATTTTTTATATAAAAATATCTAAATAACAAAATTAACAATTAAAATTAAAATTCACTGTCAAAAATTAAAAGTATTAGATTATTACTTGCTAGAAAAAGCCTTATACCCAAATGAACATGACTCTCCACATAACTAGAAAAATTACTAACAAATACAAATTTTTTTATCAAATTCCTAAAAAAGTTTCCACCGAAAAAACTTGAATATTCATATTTATTAACTTTATCCATTAACTTCAAAAAAATAAATATTCTAAATAGATAATTAATGCCTTTTTCATCACGAATAGATATATTTATCTAATATGATTAAAAGATGAGAAATTTCATAAGATAAATATCTTATCCATTAAATGAGTTTATTATATCTGCCGAAGCAGGTATTATAGCGATGGATATCGCTTTGACTACAAATTAATTTCATTGACTTTTTTTATATCAACTGCTATTCAATATTTTAACCAAAGTTTTACCCAAAAAGTAAATTTTTAAAATCATTTAAATATTTTTGGATGGTTTTCATTGGCTATTCAACTTTGGGGTCTTATTGCCAACTTCAAATTTGCTTTTAAGCGAAATTGAGCTTTTAACTAAAACTTTTGGGGTCTTATTGCCAACAAAAGTTTATGTATCATAGTTCAAGCAGTTCTTATAAACCAACTCGTAACTCAGATAGTTCGATGCAATTCGTATTGGTCGACTCTGAATTTTTCAAGTTCCGAGCAGTGAGTACACTCTAATTATCAAGTTTATGATGAATGGTTGAAGTTTACCATTTTGTATTATTGGCCAAAGATTTTCAAAGGAAAGGAAATTGAGCTGTGAGACGTGTCGAAGCATGCGATTGCGTCCGCAGAGTTCTGAGACGTGGTTAGTGATGCGATATATGTGAGACGTGTCGAAGCATGCGATTTGCGTCAGCAGAGTTGTGAGACGTGCCTAATCATGCGACATATGTAATGCTTTCATACCAAAATTTTATACGTGTCAATACACTCAACTGTATAAATGCGATTGCAAGGAATGTGTCGCACTTCTCAGCGTGTTAGCTGCGAAAACATGCAGAGGGGCTCCTGGCGTTTCAATTTAATTCTCTATTCAAACCTCACTCCAAAAACCCTGTGCTCTATACATCTCATTATCCGGTGCGTTTTGGATTTTAAATTTGTGAAGGTTATTACTGTTTGTATTCTTTTCTTCTGAACTCCCGTGCCAGGGAATGCCGAAGTTATTCGTAGAACAAATTGGCTTTGTCTTGGCTTTCTCCACCTCAGAATCATTTTACTTTACTTTCGTTGTACAGGGGTGAAGGCAAAGGTGTTGGATAATGGTTTTTTCTATATGGATGCCGAAGTTATTCGTAGAACAAATTGGCTTTGTCTTGGCTTTCTCCACCTCAGAATCATTTTACTTTACTTTCGTTGTACAGGGGTGAAGGCAAAGGTGTTGGATAATGGTTTTTTCTATATGGATGGTAGAGGTAAAGCTCTAGATATTGATGCAGTCCATAATCGTCTCCATGGAATGGGTAGAATTGGAAAAAAAGAAACGGTATGTATACATGTTTAATTGTTTTTACATTTACATATCAAATATTCATAATAATTGTTTTTACATTTACATGTCAAATATTTATAATTGTTTATTGTTTTTAGAATATTGTTTAATTGTTTCGGATCTAGAATAAATCAAACATTATGTGAATAGTTAAGGTGTTTTATTCTCTATAGAAAAAAAAATAAATTAAACTCCGTGCATCAACATCTTCACAGTTTTGAAATTGCATTTACACCAAAAAAATAATAATAATATAATTCTCATTAATATATTATTTTTTCCAGAGAAAAAAAACAGTATTATTTTATATTGAGACCATATAAAACTTCAAAATATAAGGATAAAAGTTCCGCCAAAGTTCCGCCCATCAACGCGCAATATGCTCCTATCGCGCATAGGCTCAGATTCATCTGCAATAGTCCATTATCAGCGTCAATAATAAAAAAACATATTAAAAAAAAAACTGTATATAGTTAACAAAAAAACAGTTAACAAAAAAACATATGAGATGTGGAGCTGTGAGATGTGGAGCTGGAGCATCAGCAGAGTAAGGATCAAATAGACAAGCAGAGCCATATACATGAACATGAGATAACCTGTATATGACAAGCATGTTCATTTATCCTTGCATCCATAGACCAATCTTCTAGATGGCGAAAATGTTTTTTAATTAATATATTATTTGTTTGTTAAAGATGCTTTTATTTTGCTATAAGATTTTAGAATTTCAATTATATAAAAATATTATATCTATAGGAGGATTTGACATGTGGAGCTGGAGCATCAGCAGAGTAAGGATCAAATAGACCAGCAGAGCCATATACATGAACATGAGATGACCTGTATATGACAAGCATGCTCATTTATCCTTGCATCCATAGACCATCTTCTAGATGGCGAAGATGTTTTTTAATTAATATATTATTTGTTTGTTAGAGATGCTTTTATTTTGCTATAAGATTTTAGAATTTCAATTATATAAAAATATTATATCGATAGGAGGATTTGGCCTCTAAAAATATTATATCGATAGGAAGATTTAGCCTCAAGAGAATTTTGTAATGTAGAATCAGAATATTTGTAATAATGGTTACAGATCAAAGTGAGATTTAGAATCAGAATATTTGTAATAATGTTGTAAAACCAAAGTGAGATTTAAGTGAATGTTGATTAAGTGAACGCTGTAGAATCAAAGTGAGATTTAAATGAATAGTGTAGAATCAGAATATTTGTAATAATGGTTACAGATCAAAGTGAGATTTAGAATCAGAATATTTGTAATAATGTTGTAAAACCAAAGTGAGATTTAAGTGAATGTTGATTTAAGTGAACGTTGTAGAGATTTAATTTCCTTGACTTTTTTTATATCAACTGCTATTCAATATTTTAACCAAAGTTTTTGTTTAAATTTTTAAAATCATTTAAATATTTTTGGATGGTTTTCATTGGCTATTCAACTTTGGGGCCTTATTGCCGACCTCAAATTTGCTTTTAAGCGAAATTGGGCTTTTAACCAAAGTTTTTGGGTCTTATTGCCGACGTCAAATTTGCTTTTAACTAAATTGGGCTTTTAACCAAAGTTTTTGGAGTATTATTTTAATTTGGGTGGACTAAGCTATTTACCCAATGTTTTTTAAACTGGTTTGAGTGGAGCCTGCTGAGCCACCTACAGGATCATGGTTTTTTAGCCACCTACAGGATCAAGATTTTTTAAACTGGTTTGAGTGGAGCGTGTTGAGCCACCGACAGGATCATGGTTTGCGACAGCTGGTGTTCATTCACTAGGGACCAGGGGGGTATCGTCTTCATTGGACACTTAACATCTGTTTCGGGGATGGTTCTCAGATCATGAACACCTGGTCTTCATATGAACTTGCAGGTTCCATTCGTATGATTCGTATCGTTCTCTTTCCATAAAGACCTTAGTGCACCAGTTGAGGATTTTCTTTTCTAGGTTGATATTTGGCTCTAAGAAGTAGGTTTCATTTACAGTTCTGCGAACTTGTAGATGAATATCTTAGCCGAGGCCATACTGTTTCGGGGAAAGTTGGTTTGATATTTTTAGCGTAGAAGTCCTGTAGGGTATACTGATCTCTACCAGTCTATCATCTTTTCCCTGTTCATTCTGATCCTCGACACGTGCATTGGGGTTTTTTATAAGTCTATATCATTTAGTTTCAGTAGTGTTTTGGTCTGCACAATGATTTACATCAGTTAATTGGAGGAAGGCTTATAATGAACAAAGGGAGCCTGGGTTCCTGGGGTGGCTCAACCGTAGCTTTCTTCGGTGAAAAGAGGTAAGTTGTTTTCATCCATATCTTACAGTTAAATCACGGGACTTCTTTTTTTACGATTCTCTTTCCATAAAGACCTTAGTGCACCAGTTGAGGATTTTCTTTTCTGGGTTCATATTTGGCTCTAAGAAGTAGGTTTCATTTACAGTTCTGCGAACTTGTAGATGAATATCTTATCTAAGGCCATACGAGGAAAGTTGGTTTGATATTTTTAGCGTAGAAGTCATGTAGGATATCCTGATCTCCACTAGCCTATCATCTTTTCCTTGTTCATTCTGATCCTGGACACCGGCATTGGGGCTTTTTTTAAGTCTATATCATTTAGTTACGGCCCTGTTTTGGTCTGCACAAGGATTTACATCAGTTAATTGGAGGAAGGCTCGTAATGAACTAAGGGAGCGTGGGTTCCTAGGGTGGCTCAACCGTAGCTTTCTTCGGTAAAAAGAGGTAAGCTGTTTTCAGCCATATCTTACAGTTAAATCCTGGGAATTCAAAAAAGCTTAAGAGGCACAAAAAATGATTTGATTCTTTATGTTTCTCTTTCTTTCATAATGTTTGAGCCAAGCTAACAGCAGTCTGTATAGATGTCTACCTGTTCTCCAACTTCAGCATCTTATATAGTGTATTTTAGAATGAATTACAAATTCGCCTCATAAACAATTAAATCTCGCTCATTACGCAATCCATATCTGGAAATTTGAAATTCCAGAGGTGCTAAATTGACCCAGAATTTGATCGTGCACTAGTTCTAATTTATGTTGTCTCCGTTATTAGAACTATTTATATCAATATCCCAATGGAAGAGATTATCAATATTTCCTCTTCCATAAACATTAATATATTTGACTAACTGATCTCAAACATGTTTGGATAATTTCAGATTCTTGCATTAGTTATGATACAAAAAATCCACAGTATTTGATTTTAGAAAATAACATATTCATTGATTGTAAATCGGAGGCAGGGGACCCTGCGTTGCATGCATAACGTCGCAGAAATCAATTGCAGGTACTTGATTTTGAATTCATTAATTAGCAAATATAGATCGTGTGCCAATTAATTACCTCCTGTATACGGTGGGAACAATCCTGCTAAAAACCCACTTCACTAACTAATATTTGGAATCAAATAATCGTAATTTCTATGATATGGTTGATCTAAGTTGTTTATTAACAAAATGAAAAAAAAATATTTGAAGTTAAAACTCCTTAATATTTTGCATAAAAAGCAGAGGGTAGATACCTTGTAATTTCATACAAATTAAAAAGCTACTTTAGTCATTAAGATTAGTTAAAACTCCTTAATATTTTGCATTAAAACATGCGGTTAGAAACCTTGCAATTCCATACAAAGTAAAAGCTACTTCAGACATAATATTGGAAATTAAAATTTCTAATTCTTATAATATGGTTGATCTAAAATAGACTTTTTAATAGCAAAATAAAGTAAAAATCTATGTAGCTTCATAGAAGCCCACTATTAAAAATCACGAATGGTCTAATATTAAAAATAAAATAATAATTTTGAAGTTAAAATCTATGTAGGTTGATAAAAGCCCACTATTAAAAATCACTGATGGTCTAATATTAAAAATAAAATAATTCTAAAGATTGCACGGTCAATATTAAAATATAGACTTTAAAAAAGTAGAAACAATCACGGATGGTTTA
>APFE031686669.1:0-20000 GCA_000404065.3 Pinus taeda
CAGAAATGGTTCCAAAAAGTAGTTTGAGGGGCTGGGAAGCTTTATACAGAACATGTAAACCCTCCTATAGCTATCAACCCTCCTTGCCATCCATTCCACACCTGCATCACATCATCATCATCATTTTTTTCCCTTCCTATCACAAAAAAACATAGAAAGCTAGTTTTTAGAAAAAAACAAAAAAATAAAGGAAGCAACACCTCAAATCTCACCTACAACTTACCTAGTACCTCTCCATCTCCATCAACATATCTAGCATTATCTTCATAGCTTCCAGTACAGAAATAAGCTGAAATTTTAAAGGGATAAGCAACCACAAGAGCTCCTGTAGGAATTCCTGTAGCAGCTGATCCCATTAAAATCAAACCACAATAGAAAAGGAAGTGCAATAATGGGATTGAAGGAGACATCTGAAGCTTAGATCTAGCCAGAGTATACCTGCACATGACAAACAACCACATATCAGAAAGAAGAGAGAATGCAACAATAAAAGGAGCCAAAATACTTTACAACACATACATTCGACTCATAGGTAAGTGACTAACCCGCTCCTCTTATGCATTTGCGTAATTGAAAGATATGCATAAGTGAATGATATGGTTAGGGTTGAATGAAAAAAGGTGGCCATTTAACTTGGCCACCTTCATCTAGTTGACTGCACTCATCCGAAGATGTCACCACACGTGCGCATAGTCAACTCAGAGAAAGATCCAAAGGACATGTAGTGGAGGGTTTGCAAACTCCGATGCAATGATGAGAGGTGATTACGGGAAGAAACCATGATGACAAGCTAGGTGGGGATGAATGGTCCAAATATGGCCAATGTACCTATTTTCCAGCTCACCCCATCACCGGAAATATCTAAAAGAAGGAATAAGTACTCCTCCTCGAAACACTCTCACCACCTTTTCTTTCATTCTATCCTCGTTCACTTAGCTGCAACAAGCTCCTTGTCACCCCACAACATTGAAACCATCATTCTCCATCACTCTCATCCATCCTCCTACTATTGGTGTTCTACAAGAGCACCTATAGGCAGTTCTACTAGAGGGACAGTGAGATGTTTTTAAGGAGAAAACGCAGGTTTTTTGCTTGATTTCTAGCTTGAGGAGGTAGGTTCCATGCATACCCACCTTGATTATCAATATGTGCAAGGAATGATATCATTTTAAGGAGGAATTGAGTCCATAGAAGAAGAGGAATTACATAAAAATTTTCTGCCTGTTTTCTTAAAAAAACACAGTTTTCCTCTGTTTTCCTGTTTTCTTCAAAATTCTTGACTCCATCTCTACATTTAGTGTTCAAAAGGGGTATAAGCACAATTAAAGGAGGACTCATGAGTAAGGAGCCCACTAATTCAACCAAGCTCCATGAACATCCCCAAGTAGTAGCCATATTCACTAGGGCAAATTGGATGACATTTTTTGAGAAATTCTGAGGGTTTGATGAGGAAGTTGCTTAGGAATTTTCCCTTTCTCTAGTCCCTCACTCAAGAATCCATGCCATTTTCACTTTTAGAGGTATTTCCATGGAACTACCCCCATAATTTATCAATAGGGTTGCTACCCTTCCTCTTGGATTACCTTGGAGCAAAGATGAAAAACCAATTGGATAGGCTGCCAAGAAATACTTCTTCCAAAACAATAAACATTTTGTAGAAGATAAAAATGGCATTAGAAGGACAAGCATACCCTACTATTGGGATGAGGTTAGTTACCAAATCATCAAATATGTTTCCTGTGAAGGGAGGTATAGCATAGTCTATAGTTACCATTTTAGAACCCTCCATGAGCTGAGATATGGTATGGACACTCCAACACCCCAGAAACTCAACATCCCCTATTTCCTCCTATAGTCCCTCATAGACTACAACATTAAGTTCAAGGCAGGGAGTCCAGATCAGATGGCTCACCATGGGCTAATTAAAATTTTAGTGGAAGAATCCCTCCATACATTCACAATCCGCATAGCATGGGAAATTTTTTGAAACATGATAGCGGGAGATGACATAAAGGCCCTCATCTATGATATCAGTCCTTCTGATAGTGAGGAGGAAGAGAAATAAGGGGGAGAAGGGGAAGGAACTGAGGAACAAGAAGGGAATAAGGAAGAAACCAAAAAAAAGAAGGAAGAAACCAAAAGAGAGCAGGAAGAAACAAAAAAAATAGAGACAAAGAAAAAGGTAGAAGGAGGAGAAAAAGGGAAGAAAAGACAGAAGGGTCTCCTAAGACCCTAGAAAGAGAGGCAGTAACTACTCTCACTACCCTCAGCACCCCAATTAAACCAAAACAAAAGAAGAAGAGGTATACCTCAATGTATTTTAGGGCTAGGAAGAGCACAAGGATCAAAACAAGGAAACCCCAACCTTCGTCTAAAGTGCCTATTGTTATTGAAGATTCACCCTTTGCCCAAGGAAAGAAATCCCCTTCCAAGGCGCCTATCACTTATGAAAGGGGGACTCCTAGATCTTCCACATGGAAGGAAAAAGTAGAACTACAAGACTCAAAAGCAGTTCTACAGGAGGCACACACTATTATACAGGAGTCTAAAAAAATTGAAAAAAGGATAGAAGGATAGCCACAGGGGAAGGAGGAAGCAACATAGGCACAGGAACCTGACCCCAAGCCTAGTCTTGGCTCTCACTACAATCTTCTTGAGGGGGGAAGAATCATTCCACAAAAAATTGCAATCCCACTATTCTTTGAGTTGGAGAAAGAAAGAATAAGGACCCATAGGTGGATGCAAATAGCCAAATCCAAGGGAGTTGAGGATATTGGCCATATGGAGAATTAACTCATAGAAATGGGTAGAGAATAAATGCTGTCAGAGATAGAGAAGCAATCACAAGAACTCACCTAGAAACAGAAAATGAAGTGCTAAGAAGACCCAACTGGCATGCATGGCCAACTGGTCCATGGAGGCATTGCAATGTAGAACACCAACAAAATCCTATGGATTATGCCTCAAGGACCAATGGCTCTAGTTTCAAATAAAGACTTTGGCACATAGAGGCATAATGCCTTTTGAAGATTATAGACAATTTATGGACCTATGTGACCAAAGCTCATCAGAAGACAAGGCAAAAATAGCAGAATTCTATCTGCATAACATGGCCCTCATAGACATTAATGTGTGGGATCCCAATGCTACGCTAGGGGACCTGCAACTAATGGCCATGGCCTCATGGATGAATCATGAAGAGTTAAGGGCAGCAGAAATAAGAAAGTTGATGATAAAGGAGTATAATGAGACCTTAATGATTAGATCTGAGCCATCAAATCCCATGGAACTCATCAGCACACATAACCCGCTTTCAAATAATCCCCAAATTGCCCCTAAATATATCAATGATCAGGCTCATGCCATTGCACATTTTGAGGATATGGAAAGGTTACTTAGGGATGATTGTGTGCATGCTTGTATGAGGAGATGGAACACCTTACCACACAATTTCCAGATCAAGGAGTATCACTCCCCAACAAGGATGAAAGAGGCATTAAGGAGAGTGCCATTGTACAAGCGCTCCATGCAGAGTTTGAAGGTCAATTGGATTTGCCTCAAATTGAGACCCCACTACTGCTAGGCATGTTAGAAGGCAGAAAAGAGGCAGAAGAGAAACATCAGTGGGAAGAGGTAGACAGAAAGGTAGGATTCTATGACAATGAAGAGGAGATCACATCAAAAGCATGGGATGTTAGGGAGGCCACCAGGGCCATCAAAGATGAGGAGATGGACTAAGTTTCTCAGAGGATGAGCAACACCTTCAGTAGGGGGGTGATGATGAGCCACATAAATGGGTAATTATATAGGCTCATTTTGCCTCCTAAAATAGTTAAATCCACCATTCTCCTAGCTTATTGCATGTTTTTTTTATTATATTTATGCTTGTGGAGTGAGTTCAGTCAGTTATGATGCCATGAGGTCTAATATGTGTTTAATGCATATTTTTGTTGAATTTTGAAGACAAAGTCAAAGATTCAATGGAAAATTGGTAACAATAATTCGAAGTGGACAAGGGAGAGGATTTATAGGATGGAATCCCCCTCATTTATTACTCCCCATTTTGAATTCTCCTCCATGCAGCTCGGAGCACAAACAAACAAATCAAATGCACTAGGAGGTAGCCAAGCAAGTGGAGGATAACTTATGTTTATCTCGAGTTTTGGGAGCCAACCCTCCCTAATTTTAAGGAAGCTGTTGGGAGCTTCAGCGGTATGAGTAGAGAGGCCTAGGGTTGAATTTTTGTTGAATGTTTGCTGCAATTTTGCTCTGCTCAACTTCGAGCTTACTTTTGGTGATAGTTTCATGTAATCCTATTACTATTTTGATAATAAAGAGGACATTCTTCTTGAGCTAGCATTGAGTTACCTCAAAGGGTTGAATCTCTTTGGTTAGGGTCCAATCCAAGTAGCCAAGTTCCTCTTTTTTGTATTTATATGCTTTGTTTCAGTTTATGGATTAGTTGTTGTTAGATGAATTTATTTGTTGGTTAAGAATAGGTTGCTTTTGGTAATTTAGAAGTTTGTTTCCATTTATGTTTTCTATAGCAAGGTAAATAGTGATAGAAAGAAGATACAAAAGGCCAAAAATAGTGCCTTGGTCTCCTTTCCTCCCTTTGGGACCATGAACTGAGGCCAAGACCCTCTTGTTGCCACAAAAACACAGATTTTCCTTCTCCATAGGATTTCTACTGTTGCAGTTTGTTAGAAGGTTAATGCTTTGCTTTAGATCTCTTTCACCATGCTCATCTCTGTCTTTGCAATAAGTCTTCTTCCATGCTTTCTCTCATTAAATCATTTTTCAACATTTCTTTCCATAGCTCATAATTCAGATTAGCTTGATGCAAAATTCTATTTTTTTAATGTAGTTAATTTCCTTGCTTGCTTGATTTCATTGTTTGACTGTCAATTATTTTGTAGCAGATTTCTTCTCACAGCAGGTTAGCCTATCAGCCATCACATTCTCTCCCTGATCTATGCCCCACAGGTTGCCCAAATTTCACCTCAAATATGCCTTAGTTTTATGTGTTTTTCCATAGGATTTCTTCCTCTCTCCCGACCATATTTCCCTCTCCTAGTGATCCTTGGTGAACCCTAGGCACCCTAACACATCATCCCAGCCTTCATCTACCCTTTCCACCCACTCTCACACCTTTAAAACCTTCAAAACTGCTCTCAACATCCTCCTGTAGACCTCTTGTAGATCCCCTGTGTCCTCTTGTAGATTTTCCTGTAGGCTTCCTTTTGAAGGCCGATTGCCGGAAAAGCCTCCAGAAGGCCACCTAAGACCTTCTAGGATCCATCCACACCATCCTACATGCTATTAGGTCCCAAAACCTCCCTCCATCACCACCTATTCGCTGCCACATTCACAAACAAATAAATTACATGCATGACAAATTCACATAAAAATAAATAAGAACCCAAAAAGATGTTTTTTAGTCATTTCCTTCTAGAAATAGATTGAGTAGATATTGTTTACTTCCTTGAGTAGGTAATGGCATTCATTTCATGGTTTTCATATTTATTTATGCAAAAGTAGGATTAGTTGGTTAAGTAGGGTTTGCTAGGTTTACTTTACATTTTAGTCTTTTTCCTTTCTACAAGTAGAGTAGCCTCTGTAGAGTAAGCTTTTATTTCTTTCATCACATATAGAGCTTCTTCTGGAATCCATAGAAGTTGGCTTGAGCTCCTAGTGATCTTGCGCCAGCTGACCAAGTGACATCCTACAGTAAGAACTAGTACTTGTGCATACAGCACTGTCACTTCCAAGTTTGTTACGAACTACCAGGTTGATAAGAGTAAAGTAGGCAGCCTAGGAGTTGCAGCATTATTGCTGCAATACTGGTGCTCACCAGTCGACTGACAAACTCATGTAGGCTCAGAAGCCCAATAGTCACATCTATTCATACTCAACGTTTTCATATAAATACATGGTGCCTCCTCCTCATTTGGACACTTCACTCACTCACAATATTCTCTCTCCTTTATTTGTTTGGGTACAAAATTTAGAGGCTTCTCTCCACACATGTGAAAAAAAGGAAGGGTTTTATGTTCTAACCATTGACGAGAGTTGACTGAGATTGTAGAGGTTGTTTTTACTTGCGTTGACCAAGCGTTGACCTATTTTGGTGTGGTTTTGGGTGGAGGATTTATTTTTGAGCAGGCTGCAATTATGGGCATGAAATCTGAGGCAGTTTGACCTTTGTTTGACTAATGTTGACTGTCCTAAGGCTAGATATTGCATTGAATTTTGTTGACTAGGTTTGACTAGACTTTTTTTGACTATTTTTGGTCTATTTGGACTTGCTGTTAGAGGTCGATGTTGGCTGGGTTTGACTGAGCTGAATTGAGGAATAATGCTACCCTGTTGGCCAGCGTTGAATTTTTGGGTAGGGCATCATGTTTCTATTATTTGAATGTATTTGGAAAGTGAATATTATATGCTGTACTCTCTCTCTCTCTCTCTCTCTACTGAAGTTTTAAAGAATTATAAGAAGAATTGATCAAGGGTTTCCCCACAATTGGGGTTTGTCCTTGGCTGGTGCCATATATGGTGTCCTGTTGTCTTGGCTAGTCTTCTACTATTATTGTTTATGTTCTATTTTCGTTTTACTATCATGTTGATGTGATTGCTAAAATGGATATTGATATTGGGTTAATAAAGAAATTGAAGTAAAATTTCTCTAAGCATAGAACATACCATTGTTATCCTAAAATTAACACAAAGACTATAAAATTTCCAAGAAAGCAATCAGAGATGCCCCTAATAAAAGTATTAAGCTCCAGAATATAAGTATATACAAATCTCTCATTAAGAGGAAGAAGAGGTCATATATTAATAAGAGACAAGAGAATCTTTTCCACCTTTCTAAAGTTGCGCCCAGAAAGTTTTGGCAAAATATGCTTGTTCATAAAACTAAAGATAGTCATTCTATCCTCCTAGAAAATTGGGATAACTATCTTAAGAATTTATATGACTCTTTGAGCACCATGGGAACCATCTTAAATGCTCCTAGTAAGGATGATATTTTTTCTCTAGAAGACATTGAGTCTGGGATTAATAAGCTCGCTAATGGGAAAGCCAAAGTTATTGAAGGTTACCAAGCTGAGATCTTTAAAATGGGAAAATCCATCCTCATTCCTCATCTCTACAAGCTTCTCAATTTTGTTGTAAAGCATGGCTTCCCTAAGCTTTGGATGCAAAGGCTTATTGTGCCTATCTTCAAAAATGGGGACAACAGTGGTCCCTCTAACTACAATTGATAGTTTGTTTAATCCTCAAAACCTTCGCATTAACTTTAATGAACCCTTCGTTAAATATTATTACTCACACATATATAAACTTAATGCCGCACATATATATAACCTTTCCCACTCTTTATCCATTGGTTATATTTGGACTTTCCACATAAAACCATCTATCGACACTTCATCTCTATTACGAATATTTTATAATAGAAATCATGCAAAACACACATAACCATACCTTTTTCCAGTTATTCCTTGTCTCTACACATTTCTCGAGGCTTCCTTTATTGCAATCACAGTCTTGCAGATCCACTAACACATGAATTCCTCCATCGCATCCGATATGCGATAACATATCGGATTCCAAACTACAATAAACTGTGTTCATTACCTTCTCGGGTCCGCTCTCATTGCATGTCGCAAAGCTTCTTGCCCGATCAATACCACTCATCGCAATGTCACATATCGCAAGGATTAAGAGTCATGGAACATCTACTATGGAATACTTGCGACACAATAAAATCTCTAATCGCACCAGATATCACATATCGCACACCACACTTGCCTGTGGCTGAAGTTCATACATAATTGGAATGTTGCAATGTAGGATTCAACAATGATTCTCCACTGTTGATCTGAATTCCCAATCCAATGGTTAACAATAAGATCACATTTTGCAATCATAACTCGCTTAAGGCCACTTCACTCACTCCTGAATTATGTGGCGATGCGATATTAATTATCCCATTCTCTGTGACTTAATCCTATTTGTTGATCATAAAGATCCAACGGATCTTGTGCATCGATTCCTTACTCCTCTGTTCTTCTCTTCACTTGGTTTTACGCCATTCCTTTAGTGGATTCTTGTGGTTCGTTTATTTCAAAGTTCTAATACTTCCACTGTTCCACTGCGCGACCCCTCCTGAGCTTAACTCTATATGTTCTTTAATCATGATCACTCCAGAACATTACTTTGGTACTTCAATTGGATCAGTAATCCATTTCGATCCTTTATGTCGTTCTTATCCTCTCTGTGTTCTGTTTTAACTCTACCTGCATACATATATTATGCAGAATCCTCTGACTCACTCATAATTCATCATTCAATACTCGAAACACACACACTTACGCAGTTTTGGAATTTATCTCTATATATATATACAAACATTTATACAGTTTCTTTATCTTTGGCCTAATCTTCAAATATCAGTGGCCTCTATTACAATCTGCCCGTAGGCTTATAATCACACTCTAACTAGCTTACCTATCCAACCTCTCTTTGTCTATGCCTTTTTGGCTTGCATTTATACAAAAGGATTCTAAAATCAATTCCTGGTTTAGATCCATAAGCTTCTCAACAAAATCCAAAAATCTCTTCCTCATCCCTAAGGATTCTCTCAAATCCACAAAATCATGAACTAACTCCTAATCTGAGTTTTATAGTCAATTCTCAAATCCCTCAGTTCTCTCAACTATCCTAAATCTCTCATATTCTCCTATATTCGAGAATATTTACAAATATGCCTCACTATATTCAATTAAATCCTATTCTAGCTTCTCTCATTAAAATCACTCAAAACTCTCAATAATTACATTAATTCAATAATTAGGAAACCAACTTCCTTGAAACACAAGACCCCCTATGTATACTAAAATATAATGGCAATGTTGAGTTGAATGCTCCTGCATCAGGTGTTTACATCGATGACCTAGAGGAGTGTCTAGAAATTGCAGGTTGCAAAGGCACCAAGCTCGCTGGTATTATCATTACTCTTGTCCTTTATTCTGATCATATCATTATTATTGCAAGGAGCCATGATGACCCCAACAAGAAACTTAAGAATCTTCATGTCTACTACTCCAAGATGGGTATGATGGTTAATACCAACAATACTAAAGTCATGATCATTAAATCCAAAAAGATCACCCCTGGTAGTTTTGTTTATGATAACCATTGTCTTGAGAAAGTTTCTTCTTATAAATATTTGGGTATTGACTTTCCTCATCAGCTCAACTAGGATTATAACATCAATAAATGAATTATTGGAGGTTGGAAAGCTTATTATGAGCTTGAAAACAATTGTAGGTCAACCGATCTTTACATTTTGTGTATAAAAAGGTTCCTCTTTGAGACTTTTGTCACCCTTGTTATCTTATACAAATGTGAAGTTTGGGGGTGCAAAATATATAGGGAGTCATGGAGAAATATTGAGATGATCTAAAAGAAATTCATAACCTATAGCTTCAATATCAAGGGAAATACTCCCTATCCTATCCTCTTGATCGAAGTTGGCTTGTCCCCTATTGAAAGTGTGGCTATGTTTAGATATATGATGTATAAGAAGAAACTTCACAAAATGGAATCCAAGAGGCTCCCAAAAATTGCTTCTAACTTTAGTCAAAACCCCCACTTGTGCCTCCTCAAGTGTGGGTGGCATTAGGATGCTTAGTCTTGGCTCAACCTTTGGGGGATTAAGGAGGAGATCATCATGGGAAGAAAGTATAGTATCAAAGATACTATTACCTCCAGTTTTAAGGACAAGATGTGGGATGCTAATGAGCTGGAGGGTAAAAGGAAGCTAAGGTACTATAAGGAGGTGATTAACCCCACCCTTGATAACCAACATTGTGTCTCTATGTTGACTAGCACTAATAAGAAATTGAACATCGCTAGGACTAGAACTAACTCTCATGAGATTTAGAGTGAGATGGGGCGTTGGTATACTCCCAAGACTCCCTGGGACAATATAATTTGTCATATTTTTTATACTAAGAAGGTGGAAGATGGAAAACACTTCCTTTTAGACTTCCCAACTCTTACCCACGTCCGCTCTCAATTCGCTATCATCAGCCACACCTCCAATCTTCTTGACTTATTAAGCCAACCCAACTATAACGATCTTGGAATGATTCTTTCCCTGCTCCTTGATCACAGAAACACGATTTTGAAGAATGACAATTAGACTCTCTTTTCTTGAGGTCTGATAGACCACATTGGTCGTAGTGGACGTTAATCATCATCATCAATATAAAATAATTTTTAACAATATAGTATTATTAAATTATTTTTTTTATTGCTCAATAAAACATACCTTAACACAACATGAATATATTTATAGATCATAATTGTAAATTTTATTAATATGTCATTGATTTTGTTTTTTTGTATAGATGTATTTTTTTGCATGTACGCTACATGCAAAAAATACATCTATAAAAAAAGCAAGAGTAGTGACTTTTCCACCATGTAGCTCTTGTTACATTTAAATGTCTTTGTGTCTAGATTTCGTACTACATTAATAATCATATTTTTAAGTTGTATGTGTATATGTTCGATGTATATAATTGTTGTATCTAATTTTATATGTATAATTTGTAGATTAAAGATTGTTTTGTTAAATTTTTAAATTAATATAATAACATTATTTCTCACTTTAATACTAATATTACTAATTATTGTAGTATTATACTTTATGGACAATATTTTATTTATAATTATTTTTAATACAACATTTATAATTTTTAGTGTGTTTATTTTGGGATCACTACAATAGAGCAGACAAATAGAGCCTAAAATAGCATGAGAATTTAGTGTATACCAGTCCATAAATTGGACACCTTCTCTGGTGTAAAAATGGGTGAAACTAGGTATGTTTATCATAGCACCAAATTTAGCGCCTGAAATAACACAGTAAATAACATCGGGAATAACGTTTGTCTTAGTGTCGGAAAAGACAATGTTGGAAATATCATTGTTAATAGAAACATCAATAGCGTCATTAATAGTGTTGTCTATAGCATCGAAAACATTGCCAAAAATATCGTCAGCAATATCAATGACAATAAAGCCAGCAATAACAATGAAAATAAAACTGGAAATATCAATGACAATAGCACCAACCATAACAAAAACATTAGCACCAGAATTAGAAACAATAATATTGACGAAAATAATTTCAGCAATTGAAACAGAAATAGTGCCAGAAATAAGTAGCACTAGAGATAGCTCCAAAAATTTCATCAAAAAATACGTCAAATGTTGCGCTAGGAATAACACATGAATTAGTGCTCAGATCTGCTTCCAATTTGGCTTTAGTTTTGGCTTCCAATTATACGTCCATTTTCTCTTCTCATTTCTTTTTCCATTTTTTCTTCTAGTGTGACTTCTAATTTTGCCTCCATTGTTTCTTCTTTTTTGGCTTCCAAGTGCCGAGAATAGCGCTAGGGTTTGCTTCCAGTTTGGCTTTTGATTTTGCTTCCATTTTTTCTTCTAGTGTAGCTTCCAATTTGGCTTCCATTGTTTCTTTTTTTTATTCCAAAAATTATTATTGTTTTGGATATAGTTAAATTAATATGTTTTATTTCAATTCAATTAGTTAAATATATTATGTTTCTTAAGTAGTTATAACATTATATAGTAAGTCATATGAATGCATTTGAAACATTTTATAGGGTGTCATTTATAAAGAATTTTTAGGGAAATAGACATCCATACAAATTAACAACATCATTATACTTATTAATTCTCCATCAAAATAGTATCTACAACATCCAAAATATATAAAATAACAAGGTAATTATTGTAACATGCTAATAATCTATAATTAGAACAAATGAGTTAAATATCTATAATTTAAGTGAATTTAACATCCATCATGAGCAGTAAATCAAAACCATCATATGTAATAAATATGCATCCAAATCATCAACCACTTTCAATATATAAAAATTGATGAGTGAATATTAATAAGATCATCATCATATATAAATTGAACAAGTGAAATCCACATATACTAGTAGATCAATAACATGTGTAAATGATACATGTCCAAGAGTCGACATAAGTCAAAATGATACATCATGTACATATGATATAAATAAAAATGATAAATTATGTAAATCAAAATGATACAAGTTAATATGGTATGTCATGTACAAATGATATAAGTCAAAATGATACATATAAAAAAGATATAACTCAATAATATGGTACTAGAGGCTGTGAAAATGATACATATGATAGTAACCATGCAAATTGGCATCATAACAATATATCAAAAATGATGCATGATGCATTCTATATGATCATGAATGTCACTTGTTACTACTAACAATTGGATCATGATCATGGTCATCATCATTTGTATTAACATCAACCTCGTTGTCATTTGTATATGTGTCATCATGAGAATCATCTGCCATCTCAGCATTGGACCCAATATGATCTGGATCTATGTGATGAGGATCATTCGAATCTTTTGGAGGATCTTTATTCTACAAAAAAAACACTTAAAGTGAAAAATTGTTATTTATTTCATACAATAATTATTTTCTATATTATATATCTAATATTACAACATATGAAATTAAACGATGATCATATTACATCATATCGAAGTGCACATATGATAATAAATTTCAAATAAGTTACAACTAAGATGTCATTCCAATGAATATTTCAAGATCTGGTGGGATAACAATCAAAGCTCAAAGGCGGGATGAATAAGGCTTATTTAGATATATGATTATCATGTTGATAGGTGAAAAAAGAAACAAACATCAATATCCGATTGGATTTTGTTTGATATTAGAAGAAAAAGTGATATTACTTAAAAATTGTAAAGCAGAGAACCAAATGAATTCTGCAAACTTATATGACTTTCGTTTCAAATATGAAGATTAAAAACACTTATGAAATTGCACATGAAAAACATCACTAGGAAATTGGCTGATAAGCATCACTAAAAAAATATTTAATATAAGAGTTCAAATACTTCTACCTTGGAATCTATATTAATCTCAAAATAGAGTCAAATAAAACATAACTATTTTTCTTCAAAACTCAACCATACTCTCTACTTTTTCATATAATTTATATAAAAACTACATAATATTTGAGATCCATAATATCTGGAAAGTTTTAATTACAAAATACTAAAAAGATATACATATCTCAATGACTTTAAATTAAACCTAAAAGCTACATTTGCAAGGAACAAGTGATGTGTTGACACTTTGAAACATAAGCCATGGTGGAAAAAAAGTAAGCATGTAGCTATAGAATGTGTTGACGATGTGGATATGAATTGGTTACTAACAATCTGGAACAAAATACAAAAAACCTCTTGTTTATAGCTGTCATAGGTCTATTTGGGCACATCACTCCCAACATTCAGATCAATACTATTAGGGCTCATCAAACCCTAATTAAGTTTCTACATGCTCTAGAAAATTCATCACATTGAATGCCATCATTCCTAAGAGTTTCCTGGCCTGAAGACATCTTGGAATAACTCGAGCAACCAGCGTAGCCTTGGTCAAGGGTAAGTGATCTGCAGAGCACTTAGGCCCATTAAAGCTTGCTCTACAGAGCACTTAGGCCCACTTTGACCTGCGCTGGACGAGATTGAGAAAAATATTGATAGGGTTCTAGGAATATTCCTTCATTCTAAATCATTCTAGAATATTCCCACCTCTTATCCTCTCCTGTGAGCTCGAAATTGGATAGGGAATGAATCAAATAACCTCCTATCCTCTCATCCCTTCCTCCATGGAAACTAACTCCCAAATTGGAAAGCCATTGAATGCCCAATTTATGACAAAACCACCTCCATTTCCCTATAAATTGAACACTCATCATAGTGGTCAGGGGCTGGACTTTGAGAATTTGTAAAGAGATACTATTGGTTTGAGGTTTGAGATAATAATAAAGTATTGTTATGCTGTTGGAGTGTTGTGCTTTTGGCGTGATGAAGGATGGAAATCAAGATGGATGAGTGACATGGGATCAAACTTCTTTGGTTGTAACTGTTCCTTCTACTTAATAAAGTTGTTTGCACATTTTCCCATATTTTTGTCTTTATGTATGATGATTACATGTGTAAATGCATTCGATTCCATTTTCTTATAGTAGATAGATCTCTTTCTTTCATTGGTTTTGTCCTCTATTTATGATTGCAGATACTGATAGAGAAGATTTAGTTCGAGAGGGAGCGACAAGAACTATTCAAAGGATACAAAGGGAAGTGAAAGATAACAAGTAGGTCCCTTGTCTTATTTATCTTCTATAGGAAAAGGTTAAACTCTTTAATTCTGTTGTTCTAAGTGTAGCTACCCACTTAGGGAAGTTGTTGTAGATGAAAAATTCCACATAACAAATTGGTGACTCAACTGGGGAACGATTATCATTTCGGGAAGTTTATCTTCATCTTAGTACACCCTAGTAGACTTTACTTTCCTCCATTGATCTTATTTCAGACTTTTTGAAGTTTTTTTTAGTCAAAAATTGTGCTTGAAAGTCCCTTGAATGACCTCTCTGGCACCAACACAGGCTTGGTCTAGACACAGAGCACTTCATAGCACCCTTAGCTTGATGAGAGTGCTCTGAAGTGAACTATCTCCCATTCAGGGCTGTGCTTGTTTTTTCCAAATTTCCTTCTGTTTTTTCTTGCTGAAAGATCAATGATTGTTGTGTCTCTGAAATCAATTTGTGTTTCCTTTCCTAGCCCTACTTTGGCCTTGATTATTTAGTGTTTCTTAAATGAATTCTTTATCATTATCAATTCATTGTCAAAGTTAGATTATAGTTGATTAATCTTTGCTGAAAAGAAAGTGTCGTAAAAGTATTCAGTTATTTCGAAAAGGAACTGTTGTAAAGTCTTTTTTCTTGAAAAAAGATTGATTTATTATATGTGCATTAGCTTCCTTTTTTTCATCTCAACATTAAGGGAATTGAAAAGAAAAACTTGCATTGTGAATTGAAAAAGTTTGTGTGTGCTTATAGGAATAGTTTAGGGAAATTTCATGCTCTTTGTTGTTTGATTAAAAGAATTTGATTTCTCTATCCCTATTAGTTAAGGTTTTCATTGTTCAAATTGAATGAAAATAATGCTTATCATATTAGTTTCATCCTAGGAATTTCAAGGACATCACATGGTGAACCTTGAAAGACAAAGTCTTAATCAAGATAAACTTAAAATTAATTTCAATTAACCTAATGAAGCTTGGTGGGCATGCACCTAGAATCGAGTCATCATGCTGGGGGCATGTAAACCAATCTCAAGCATAGTTTTTTGTTTCAAGCTTGTGTAAAAATGAACCCATATCCATTTTAACCCTCATGATTTCCATTCTATCAGTCTCTTCCGTTAGATGATCCTTGGTTGTTCCCCTTCCATATACATGCTTGGCCGATCATACGCTTTCACTTGGTTGTTTTACCCTTTTTTGAGGAACAACTGCAATGAGTGGTCTTATTAGCTAGCCTCTTCACATAAATCAACATGTTTTGAGAAGTTCCAACATCACTGGAACCAGTTGCTATCCTAGACACCACTCATCCCTCAAAGCGGAGTCCTCTTTAGGCTCTTTTTAGACTCTCGAAATATGAAAAGATTGTCAAGTGCTTGTCCTTTTCAGCTCGTTAATGGATTGGAAACGACATCTTCTCAATATAAGTTTAACCCTTTTCCGGAACGAGATAGATTATTTATGAAAAAGGAATACGTTGATCAAACATGGTCAATATGCTCTCTCTCATATTATTTTATGCCTTTTTAGACTTGAGAGACAAATCTACGAAAAAGAACTTGTGGAGTTTTCTTTTTGTCCCTTTTGAAACTCTCTAAACATGAAAAGGACCGAGTTATCATTGTCACTAAATTCATTAAAACATCAAATAGTGAAAAACTTGTCCATCATGACAAGACTGAGTTTCACCTTCACTAGACTCGTAAAACATCACATAGCGATGGATTCACCCAAAGGGTGGAATTATACAACAAGCATATGTTATGCTCAAGCTTGATAAAAATAAATAGGTACTGGTTAGCAATGACTAGGGAAAATGGGAAAAGGGATAAACCAATTTATGGTAGCAGGTCGCTCTTGAACATGACACTTTCACTTCATCTATGTGACTACTTGGGTTGGGTTATCTGCTTGATGTTTATCATACCTATGGTCTATCATACCATCCATTACTTTTGTTTTGGGCCAATGCTGCCAATTCATTCAGTGTTGCCGACATGTTCAAGAGAAGTCACTCAGTTAAACTCATCCTTTGCAATACTCATAAACCTTCATTTTCATGACCACCATTCCTGAACCTTGTGTCATCAATCACATTCTCTCTCCAATAATAATTACACTCGTCTCATTTCATTGATGTGGGATACATCAAGGCCCTCCTGCAATGAGTCGCTTCTTGTCGACATCAACACATTATCCAAGAAGTTGACTTAGAAACACCCTTCTAGTACCTTGAGGCTTGCATACATCAATGGCAAGTTTCTCGCTTCCGACGACAAGTTGACATCACTATCCTTGGATCGAAAGACTTTGTATGGCGTTCAACATCAAAGCATCCATTCACACCATGCAGAATGTACTGTAGTACCTTAAGGATCATTATCACTATCAATGGTTTCTCTCACATCTGTTAACAACTTACATCATTTGATGGTAATCAGATGATGTCTTCCCATGTTCGACTTTAGATCACATATTCACATGGTTAGACTCATACTTGAGCGAACGATTGGACAAGATAGAAGACCCAGGATCTAGTTTCATCCATCTGGGTTGTGATTTCAGGAAAGTACTAAATCATCTATATGATGGCTTTAAACTAATGGTCATCCCATCATGGGTCTATATCCATAGATGACGATCTATGTACATGTAATGAAATTTTATATGCTAAGAATGGGTATGCCTTCCCTCATCGATTCATGAAAATTCCAAAATATCATGATATTATGTATTGTAATTGATGTAGGTAACCATCCGCTTCAGAACCTCCTCATCACATCGTAAACCATATCACTTGACATTATCATTTTCGACTTCATGATTTAGGGGGTAGCTGTTATAGGTCTATTTGGGCACATCACTCCCAACATTTAGATCAGTACTATTATGGCTCATCAAACCCTAATTCAGTTGCTACATGCACTAGAAAATTCATCACATTGAATGCCATCATTCCTGAGAGTTTCCTGGCTTGAAGACATCCTGAAATGACTCCTTGAGGGACAAACACAACCTTGGTTAGGGGTTAGTGCTCTATAGAGAACTTAGGTCCACTCAAGCCTACTCTACAGAGCACCCAGGCCCACTTTGACCTGCGCTAGGCGAGATTGAGTGAAATATTCATAGGGTTCTAGGAATATTCATTCATTCTAGATCATTCTAGAATATTCCCACCTCTTATCGTGTCCGATGAGCTCGAAATTGGATAGGGAATGAATCAAATAACCTCCTATCCTCTCATCCCTTCCTCCATGGAAGCTAACTCCCAAATTGGAAAGCCATTAAATGCCCAATTTATGACAAAACCACCTCCATTTCCCTATAAATTGAACATTCATCATAGTGATCACAGGTTGGAATTTGAGAATTTGTAAAGCAATACTGTTGGTTTGGGGTTTGAGATCATAAGCAAGTATTTTTATACTGTCAGAGTGTTGTGCTTTTGGTGTGATGAAGGATGGAACTCAAGTTGGATGAGTGACATGGGATTAGAGTTTTTTTATTGTAACTCTTCCTTCTACTTAATAAAGTTGTTTACACCTTTTCCCATATTCTTGTATTTATGTATGATGATTATATGTGTAAATGATTTCGATTACATTTGCTTATAGTAGATAGGTCTCTTGATTTGATTGGTTTTTGTCCTCTATTTAGGATTGTAGGAACTAATCAAGCGGATTTAGTTTGAGAGGGAGTGATGAGAGCTATTCAAAGTAGACAAAGGGAAGCGAGAAATAACAAGTAGGTCCCTTGTCTTATTTATCTTCTATAGGAAAAGGTTAAACTCTTTAATTTTGTTGTTCTAAGTGTAGCTACACACTTAAGGAAGTTGTGTTTATCCGTAGATGCAAAATTCCACATAACAATAGCCCCAATATCCTGATTTGATATTGATTGATCTACTCAAAACAAAAATTTCCTTTTGATCTTCTCCGTGAATTTACCCTACCTTTCCAAGATAATGCTTACTATATAAATATAGCCTCTAGAAATATTTGACAAAATATATATATCCTTATCGTTGTCAAAACTATGTTTCCAAGGAGTATTATTCAGGCACTAAAAAAATATCTGGGTATGCACTGTCACAATAAAAATAGTGAAAGCACGTCCAAACTATCTCACAGTGTTGTAAAAAACAAAATCAAAGATTAGTGCTACTAAAACATTTGGAATCACTACCCTTTCTATGCTCGTTCTAATGTTTTTGCTACTTCTAACAAGAGGTCCACATTACTTGATTTAATTTGTTTTGTCTTTTTGCTTTACTTGGACTTGGGGCCCTGTTTTTATCCTTTAATTTGTTTCTGGATATTTTTTTTGAGGAGCTTGAAGCTTCCTATATGTGGTTTGTTAAGTCCCTCAAAGGTGTATCATCAAGATCAATAACTTGATCTTCAAGGATGGGTTCTACTATAATTTGGATGGAGCCTATGATTATTTGTGGGCCTTGTATGGGGTTTTCTCATCCCATACATCTCAGCTAAAATAATATTTGTTTCCTTGTTTATCTATACAGGTTTGGAACATTTGGTTTGACCCTCTAAATCCACTACTTTGCTAAGATATACTTCTAAACCATCCTCATGTTTGTCACTATGAAACTTATCAGTAAGGTTCTATTTTGGCAACTCTAAAAGTTATTTTTGATGGGAGGCTGAAGGCTTTTCCTTAAGAACCTTCTTACCCTTTATTACATATACCCTTTCTACCATAGGAATCAAAACAGGTTTTTCAATGTGTTTGTCCACATAAGTTTTCCTTAAATTTCTAGTAAGGATAGAGAAGGTTGATTTTTTTTTTAATTTCAAAAGTCTAGACAGGGTTGTAAACCATTCTTGTTTCTTTCTTTTGTTGGTTTTAGGCTTAGTAGAAACCAACTTCCCTCCCCAAAATAAGAAATTATCCCAAGTTCTACCAATTTTTCTTAGGTAATTAATAATTAACAATTTAATTAAACTAGGGGCGGTAGGAGGGGGAGGGATTCTTTTGAATCACGAGGGAATAATTATGGACAAATTCTCTTGGGGGCTTGTCAGAAAATCCAACAATCAGGCAGAGATGTATGGTATTTTCATGGGGCTAACATTAGCATCCAAAAGGGGCGTCAATGTTATAACTATTGTAGGTGAATCCTTCCTAATTATAATATGCCAGGTATGTTATTTAATAACATCATTAGTATTTTGGGATCTTTCTCTAATTACTCCCCCTACCATATTTGCCAAAGTCTTTCGAGTGATGTTGACCTCCTAGCCAATAGAGTCTGCCTCTTGACAAAAGGAAAAGTAGAAATCAATGGAATCATTTCCCAAACCATCATCCCCTAATTGATGTCTACGAAGTATATTTATTACCCCTCCCTCGTTCCATGGCTTCTCCATTTTGTTGAAACTAAGTTGACCGGTGGAAATTTGTTCCCCAAATTTCCATACCTTCACTCCCCCCTCATTCCTCAATGTTTAATCATTCGTGTTGATAGAATACGACTTAATTAGTGTCCTCATAGATATGGTGACATCTACAATGATGGAAGGACTCCTCCCATACCTAGAAATCTTGGCAAACTACAAGGCTCGAAGACATGCAAATGTGTGGCATTCTTTAGCATTAACCGTGGCTCTTGTCATCCTTCTCTCAAAATCTACGACTCTCATTTTAATTATGCTCTCTAGTGTGCCATTCCCATGGGATATTAAGAATATTAGATAGGGGAAT
>APFE031686669.1:22500-53099 GCA_000404065.3 Pinus taeda
AGTGAAAGTGCTACTGAAACATTTGATAGCACTATAAAAAATAGGTCAAAGGCCAGTGCTATCAAAACATTTGACAACGCTATCAAAAATAGATAAAAAAAATCAGCATTGCTAGAACATTTAACAATGCTATATTTGGGATACTTGTTTAACTTTTTTCTATTGCATCTAACAAAAGGTCCATGTTCCTTGTTTCAATATAAATGTTCTTTTTTCTTTTCTTGGCCTTAGGGCCTTCTTTTTCTCTTTTACTTTGTTTCTGGATCTTCTTCTTCTTAGAGAAACTTGAAGTTTCCTCCTTGTTTATTAGCAAACCCTTCATAGGTATATCATCAATAAAAATGACTTTCTCTTTCGAAGATGGGTTTTGCTACAACGTAGAGTTGAGCCTAAGCTTATTTGTGGGCCTTGTGTGGGGTCTTCTCATCCCATAAATCTCAACTAGGGTAACCTCTTTCTTGTCTTCCTTTTGTGCTAGTTGGGATGATTTTATTTGACCTTTTAATTCCTTTGTATCAATGATTTTAACCCCTAAGCCCCTTTATTGTTTATTACTACTAGGGTTATCAGTAGGGCAATCTTATGGCACCTCTGGAAACTATTCTTGAGGGGAAGCTGAAGTTTTTTTCTCAAGAAACCTCCTCCTGCTTCTTACATACATTATTTTTTCCATAGGAAAAGAAGCAAGGTCTTCTATTTGTTTATCCAAAAAATATTGTCTCTTGCTTCTGGTAAGGACAAAGGAAACTATTTCCTTTGGAGCTTCAGGGTTTTGGATAAGGTTCTTGGACTTTCTCTATTTCTTACCCTTGACGATTTTTGGTTTGGAAACGACTGGTTCAACAATCCCTCCCCAGAATAGAAAATGATCCCAAGTTATTCCTATCTTGCTCAGATGATTGAAAACCAATATATTAATCAAACCCTTATCTAAAATGAAATGGGGGGAATACTGGGGTTTTGCTCTAATTTTTGCAAAATTTTCATAAGACTCTTTAATAAGAAAAATGGCATGTTCATTATTAATTGGCCATCCAAATGAGCCAAAAAATTGAATTGGTACATGGAAACCATATTATACATGTCCTCACATGTAAAATACATTTTTATGTACTTCATGGCATCGTTCTAAGTGGGTTTGAGCCACGTTTTCTACACATTCATCCTCCAATTTTCATTTTGGTGCTCTTCCTTCAGGAAAACTGTGATGTTGATACCCAGAAGGTTTTGGTTTTTAAACCATATATCCCTATCAACTAGCAGGCTTGTTTCCTTAATAATGACTTCCTCCATAACTTGAAATGAAATGTCAGCAAGAGTAACCACCTTCCCATCAAACCCCTCTGTGAAGGACCTATCAACATTGTAATTGAACCCCTAGAGCATGTGAAAATAATCTTCCAAACACGCCTACAAAAACATCTCATACTGTTATGAATAAGATTCAATAAATTCTACTCCGTTCAGCTCATCCCTGCACAAAGGTTTCCCCTTTCCCATCTTCACAAATTGATCTGGAAATCAGAAAATGGTCAAAGAATTGCAACTGTTCAGACATTGTTTTTGGAATAAACAACTGAATCTACTTCTATGGAAAGCCAACATGAGAAACAAAAAGGAGTTATAACCTTAGCTGTAAAAATATGCAAATTCAAACTAATGGGTGGACATAAAATGAATAAACCCCTTGCACATACATCATACCTATCATGTCGATTTTTACTTCAGTCATCAACATTTTCTATTGGAAAATCCGATTTGATGGGTAAAGAATAATTATAGCATGTGACTTTTATAAGTCCACCTATCAGATGAGATATTTTATGTCACATGGTGTCAACACATTTGACAACACCTCCATTACAAAAATGCATAGTATTTGTTGCCCTTTTTTTGGCAGCACCTTATTTTATATCGTTAGAGTTGGCACTGCCAAATCAAATGGCAGTGCTCATAAGAATTTAGCAGAACTTTGACCCTAAAGCCCCAATTGGTCTTACCTAAAGACTTTAAATGTGATAACAGGATCATAGATATAGGAATTACAAAACTTTGACAGGGATCCAGGCTTAGAGATATAGGAATCAGAAGGCTTCTTTCTTTCCAAGACAATCATCCCATGCTTCTCAACACATGTATCATGGGTCCATAGTCATTAACATGTAATGTACTCTCAACCCAAAAATCCTCAAGCAAAGTTCTCATCCTCCTAAGATATTCCATGTGATCCCATTTCTCATAGGGTCATCCTCCTTTCCTCTTATTTTTTACTGCTCCTATGCCAAGAAACCATCTTCTTAAACCTTGAAAATTGTTAGGTCCACTGAATTATGAATGTGATATGAAAGTCTACTTTCTCCATATGAAGTCTCATGCGGTTAGATGTGGGGAACATCTCGCTTGAAGTACCCATGTCCTAGGAGTGTGGGGAATGCATGGAACATGTCTCCTACCATCAAGAATGTGCCCCCATGTAACATTACAAAAAATTCGAAGTCCTAGTTTGAAAAAAAAATGTTGTCGACTAAAGTGTACACCTAAGGCACAATGCTCAGAACGGGGGTTGTCACTCTAATCCCTATTCACTCTATTTAGACTCCCCCCTACTTAATTCAAGGGGGGTAGCCCCTGAAAGGTGAAAACTAAAGGATGAAACTTATTGGAACAACAGGTCTAGGAGATATGAGGGCAGCGTAATTGTTATTATTGCAACTTGATTACTAAATAGAGAAAGTTTAAGAGTTTATAAGAAATGTTTTAAAATGGATTTCAATTAAAATCAAATGAGGAAGATATAAGATGTAAAAGTGATAAACCAATGCCTTAACAATGCTCAATGGAAATTTAGAGACTAAATAGATGTTTAATTTACAGTAAAAACAATGCTGCAAGAAGTGTTAGAAATGGTACAATGTCAAATATGAGCAGATAAAAATAACTTGCACAACATAAATAGCATGTAATTTGAAGAAAATTCTTAGGACAAGAATGAAAATGTAAATAAACAATGAGAAATATAATCAAAGATGAGTTCAAAACAACAATAGAATATTTCCAGGAAGATATAACACCCACAATGATAGTTAAGCCACAAGAGATGAAAAGTTAGAAGGATGGAATGAAAAAATAAACTAGGTGGAATGCAGGATCATGGTTACTTTTAGTTAAATGCATAGTCTATATGAATCCTTCTTCTTAATTATTTGGAAGTTAGTAAAAAACAGAAGCTATAGAGAGAAGGTCGAGGGAAGAAATGTAGGGCTTTATTAACTATACCTCCCCTTGCTTCTAACTACTCAAGTGCCTCTGGTACTATAGGGATTGTGGCCCTGATAACTGCAAGGTCACCTATGTTAACTGTTAATGAATGTCTAGCCTCTCAAAATAGATGAATAAGGTGGCCCTAAAACTTTCTATCGACCAAGTTTCGGCTTGGAGGTAAATTTTTACAATGCAAGGCTAAATTCTAGAATGGAAATGTAATTGCTTCAAATGAGACAATAATATAAAAAATGATTTAAAGAGAATTAATTCCAATGTGTTTGTGATCACAAATGAAATAGATAATTCAAAGATATAAGATTTCTAGTAAATAAAAATTCTCAACAAAACAATAAGAAATGACCTCAATGAAACAATAACATTAACAGATGTTCAAATATTATAGCAAATCCCATAATGGATTTAGGTAATAGTGTGTTTATTAGATGTTCTCACTTATTTAGTTAGTTGAACATGCAAGAAATTTATAGAGATCTCACAATTGTTAAATGGTAGACTATATTTCTAGTAGTGATTAGAAAGGCTACTTAGATCACAATTGCAAATGAAACATGACAAAAAGTTTTTCAAAAATTTTGCAACACCTCAATAACATCTCTACAAACATACAATTCGCTATGGGAACTAAAGAAAATAGTTGTATTCCTTGCTTGCATGTCCTTATTATGAGGAAACCCAATGGAAAACTTGATCACATGGTGTATTGAAAGAAAACACACACGGAAAACTACCTTCATGCAGACTCATCATCATCCCTCTCAAAATATTGGTGTAATAAAAACATAGTCTGCCAAGCCTTCAAGATCTCAAGTATAGACCATCAAGAAAAAGAAAAATAGAAACTACTTAAGGTATTTAGTAATATTGGATATAAGAAGAAGGATATCAATGAAGCTATGAAAAAATCTCTTGCAGATAATAGAAGTCGTCACAACACAAGCATCCAAAACTTGAAAAATATTTCCTTTTTACCTTACCTTAAAGGTACCACTGACAAAATTGCCAAAATTTTGAAAAGAAAAGATATAAAAATTTGATTTAGACCTCATATTACCATTAGACAAATGATGAAATCTATAAAGGATAACATTAGCCACTTCCAACACAAAGGTGTGTGCATGATAGAATGCTCCTACGGAAAATGTGACATTGGAGATACAGGGTGCTTCCTAGGAAAAATAATCATGGAACATGGCACCGACATAAAACATGAAAGGATAAAAAAGTTAGCTATTGTTGAACATGCTATGAACACAAAGCATCATGTATGCTTGGAAAAAAACCAAAAATCTTACCATAGAAAACCACTATTGTAAATGTAAATTATTGGAAGTCCTGGAAATTAGAAAACATCCTAACAATATGAATAGAGATAGTGGCCTTTGCTATCCATGAAGCAAAAAATTTGACATACCCTTGTTCCTTTTTTCTCCCCACTCATTTCCCTCATCCTAATCTCCCTATATTCCTTTTCCATTAACCCTTCCACTCTCTCTCCTCCCTTTCCAATCTCATTATATCATTTCTCTTCCCTCCCTTTTATTCCATATACCCTTCATATATTATCCCCCTTTTTCTTCCCTTCATTCCCCCTTTTCCCTTTATTTAATATCCTTCCTGTCTTTAGATATGTTATTATATAATACATATTATACTTTATTATTAAATAATTTATAATATATAATAATAACTAATATTTATTTTTAATAATACCTTTATATTACTCTATAATGTCACATAAATAATATTATACGTTAATATTATTTATTAATTATATGTTAATATGTTATATTATATATATATATATTATATATATATATATATATATAATTTACTATAAATAACTATATACACACTACCATAAAAAATCTTATAATAAATTATTTTGTCATAATAGTCGACCATTCGGGTTTCCATACATTATCTTTTCACTATAAATTTATATTATTTCTCTTCATATCTTCCTCAAGTTCTGAATATGGACTTGGATAGTGGTTCTAAAACATCAACGCATACTTCCAAATCTGTAGATCTTCCAACAACAGTAAGAAATTTTTTCAAGTCCAGCTCAGACAAAATAGTATTGCAAGGAAATGCAGGTTAGAAATAAAATTAGAGTGTAAATGCAATTAAACTAGATTAGAAATGAAAATTCAAGAGGACCGAGTTAGTGAGATAATAAGTTATCTCTCCCTTTTAAATAAGGAGATAGAGGACCACAAGGGACCAAAATCCCAAGCTCCCCAAAAGAAAGATCTGGTTTTATTAAGAATATGTCCCTACATATTCTTAATTCATTCTCTCTCTCTCTCTCTCTCTCTCTCCCTCTCTCTCTCTTTATATATATATAATATATATATATATATAAATATATATATAAAATATATAATATATATATAATATATATATATATATCATTACAAAAAAAAATGTTTTAGACCTCAATACACCCTTAATCCTACCATATGGAAAAATAATTTCTAAGACAAGTGCTAAGACACAAGATCATCACTAATGATAGAAATCATCTTCATTTCTTCTATACCAGGGTTTACGTCACAAACTCTAGGTCTTCATCTATTTCATCACACAATCACTAAGAACTCCCCATGAAAATTATATATATGGAATGTTGAGTACATTGTAAACAAAGATATTCTCTTCCCTCAATAAAAAGTAGGTGAGGGAGGCCAACATCGATAAAGTGGAATAATTACACAAGCAATTTGATTTAATGCACAAGATAAGGTATCCAAGTGAAGAGCACTCTCTCCAAGGTATACATGTCAAGAGACCAATCCTTGGGTGGTGCACTCTCTAAGCATGGGTTGCAAGTGTAAAGTGTTCTTCACCACAAGGCTTCTTGCTTTCTAGGACAACCATCCCATGCTCCTCAACACATGTATCTTCAGTCCATATTGAATCCCATATAGTTTTCTCTCAACCCAAGCATCCATAATCAATCCCATGTAATCTAATTTGTTGTCTACGAGTTATGTATTATGGTGTACTTAATTCTTTGAGATTTTCCAAAAAATTATACTAAAAGGGAAGGGGGGAGGAATATAAATAAAAAACAAAGAGAGAATTATTTGGGTTAGTGCACTTGCATTTTTTCTAGCTATTTTGAAACCAACAGGACCAAATGCAAGTTTCTAAAAAGGGGTCCACATTAATGAGAACCATGAAATTTCAATGACGGATTGGCATAGGTTCGTTGGAATCATATGCAAAATCCTCACACCAAGTATCACAACCATTAAACTGGGTAAGGGGAAGTGCAACAGAGGATTGTAATCACGTTGATCAATTGATAAAATATTATGATCTATTGCACCAACCTGACTCATTTTTTGGCAAAGTGCGAGCGGGGATAGCATAGGGTGGTAAATGCTTTTCAAAACCATCCCTGTTTTTTTCATGTGGGCTCTCCATTTGCTAGGAAGGCATGCCAAGTGAGCCAGCCTGCCACCTCAACCTACCACATCAGCCCCACTCCACCTCATGTCCTCCGTTGTCCAAATCCTAAGTCATTTGCCTACCTCATTACCCCCATCATTTCCCTATCACATCACGACTCCCATCTTAAATGAATTTCATCAAATTTCCTTCTCTTACTAAAATAAATTGAGAAAAATGTTTTATTTATAAGCCTTGACCATTTCCCACCCCTTTTAGACTATAAACCACCTTACTTCCAATGTCCAAGTCATATTGTGAACAACGCAGTCTAACTTCCATCACTCCACTCCAATTTTAGGTACTTATACACCTCACTAGACCCAATTATCATCATGTTGAAGTTAAATAAGTTTCAAAAAATCTCCGTAAAGCCTAGAACCTCTAACCCCTCCACTCAAGAACCCTTGATGGATATTGAAGCAAAGATGCATGACCCAAGGTTCCCAAAGGACTTCGACCAATTTCGTTGTGACTCTTGGGGAAATTGTTCAAGCAAATGAGATTATTTTGACATAGTGAATTTTGGTTTGTATTATATGTTAACCCCAACCACTTATCAGTTTCTTGAGTTCGTCACTTAGTTCTGCATATGTCCTCAGAGAAACTATGTTGCATCTTCCATAGGAGAAGTTATCCTTGAAGTCACCTCTAACCTCATTCACAAGGATTTTTATTTCTCTAGTCTCCAAAAGTGAAATTAATTCAATGAAGACTCACTGGCTCTTGACTTCACTCAATTATTAGAAGAGAATAAATTGGCTTTGTTTGCAATAACTTCACTACTAGGGACACCAAATCCTTAGTCTACTGAGACCTATTCTATGTATATCTTTTCTCAAGATTCAGAAAAGGCCTTAGCCTCAATTTTGGTGGTACTTTTGGAAGACAAAACATTAATGTGACTAAGTCATCCTTAGGGTTTCTAAGCCACATGTTAGATCACAATGATTATTTAGACATACTTGAATTCATAGTTAAATCCATTTATCTCCAGTTTCAGAAGCTCCACATTTCCCATCTCTTCAGATATCCCTCCATTCTAGACTACTTATTCTTGTATGTTCATATGGATAAATTTGAGTACCTAGGTCTAAGCACTTTTGACTCTAAAAACCAGAGAAAATATGTGATTGAATGGACAAATAATTGGGGGAATTTTTAGGTCTAAGATGGGCCTTCTAAGAAAAATGTACAAACAAAATAAAATTTATAAGAACCAATAGGATTCAAGATGATGATGTCAACCATGGGGGATGATTCACCATTTTTGGAGTTAAAAAGTAAACAGATTAAAAAATAATAAAAATATTTTTTCAACTTGTATTTTCAACTTATATCCCTAAGGTTTTATCTAAATTTCAAGAGAGAGTACTCATTGGATGCAAAATTTAATTCCTCATCCAAGGAGTACCCATATTGCATACTTTCGATGGACCCTGCTACATGAAAAATGATAAATACATGAAAAACGTGATTGAAAGCACGTTTTTCATGTATTTATCATTTTTCATGTAGCAAGGTCCATCAAAAGTATGCAACATGGGTACTCCTTGGATGAGGAATCAAATTTTGCATCCAACGAGTGTTACTGCTTGAAATTTGAGTAAAACTACAGGGATAGAAGTTGAAAATACGAATTGAAAAAATAGGTTTTTTTTTCCTCTAAAATTTGATGAGGCAATATAATCCTATTTATTATTTCCACTGTTATTTTATAATTTCCTTAGGAGTTCCATTTTAGACCTCAAAATTCCCCTAATGATAGTCAAAAGAAAGCATGAAAATCAGGGATCTTTTTATTTTATTTTTTGTCCACTTTTATGGGAACCACCTACACTATCCTAAATGGTACACCACCTCCAAGTATCCTCCCACAACATAAGAAATTACTAAAATTGAGTAAGGATGCCAAAGTGGGTGATTTTTGTATTTGTTTGAGGATTTTACTAAAATTGGGCTATATATGGATTTGATGAGAAACCCTATATAATGCCAATCTTTATTCCCATGAAGGTTTTCACACTGAAATTTATCATACAAAGATTATATGTGGACAAAGTTCATTTCCTTCCTAGGTGTAAAGGATACATGTCCAGGTTAGGAAATACTGTGGGTCCCTTCATTGTAAATTATAGCCAAGCTCTAGCTTTTGTTAAGACAAGATTAAGGAGTTCCATTTTGAGTTGGGAGAGAGATGGAAATATGACCCCCATAATATTGTTTATGATAGGAGAAAGAGTGTCAACTCAGCCCCATATACCCATGAAAGTGGGCTTGAAATAGAGTGGAAGGAAAATCAAGAGGCCTGGCCCATCAGTTTAGAATTGGAGATTGAGACCCCTGCAACCAAAGAGAAAAATTTAAAAGGGAATACTCCTAAATAAATAGACATAGATGTAGAGGAGGTACATACCAAAAATAATGCTAGGATATAGCCTAAAAATGAAGAGTAAATATAGGTGAAATTAACAAGAAGCACCTCTAATCAACCAGGTTTTCACATGATCTTTGAAAACCTAAAGTAGATTGTACCATCCTGCTCCACAGACCTGAAAGTGCCTATAGTGGAAGGGATTTCTTCTGTTCTAGATGTTGCATTAAAAGATTATCCAAAACTTGGAGAAAATACTCAAAGAGAAAAGGGAGTGATGATGGCTCAACTAACAAAACAAGTATCATATTCTTCTCAGACCAGATTGCTTTCAGTAATGGACCTAGAGAATAACCATCTCAAGCTTTCCTTATTGCATCATATTTCTAAATTACTCCCCACAGGGACTGAGTTTAAAACTGTGGACTTATCCCTTAACACTGCAAATGTCCCTTTGCATGACAAGCTTAATTTACATAAGAATACTAGTGAGATGACATGTCATGATCTGAGCAAGGCCTCATTTTCAATCAACAAAATAGAGAAACTTCTAGAAACTGCCTCTAACATAATCAAGTAATAAAAGGCACATTCTAGGGCCCTATATGTATAGAATGAGGGTTTCAAAGAGTTGATCATCAAACTAGGTGTAAACCCAGAGGAAAGAGAGGTAATTAAATCCCTAATACAAGGAACAAAGGCTGAAGTCCAATATATAAAACATAAGCTAAAGATGACTACAGTAGATCTTGTGCACATTGATGAAGTAGCTTATGTGGAAAAAGGAAAAAGTAACACTTTAGTTGATTGATAGGAACAAAGAGGTAGCATCCTTGAAGGAGAAGGTTCAAGACCTATAACACACTATTAGAGACAATGTTTTCACAATCGTAGTTCCTACCAAATCAGATGATCCTTGAGAAAAGTTGATAAAGTTGATGACTGAGCTTAACATTTCTGAAACATAACTGAAAAAACTTCAAGATCAAATCACCTTGCTTCAAGAAGAGTTGGCTACTAAGAAAAAGTAATTAAAATAAACCAAATTGGAGGTAGAACAAATTTCTAAAAAGTACAAGAAAACTTAGGAGGAGGTAAAAGAGTTAAAAAGTAGGATGAAAGTGAATATGTTGCTAATTGATGCTAGACAGGTCATTTGGGATGATATCATCCAACAAGTCTAGTCTACATGGAATTTTTTCTAGGTTGTTGCAGAAGAAAGGGCAATAACTTATACTCTTCCTGAAGTTTTAGATGCATGCAAGAAAGAAACTAAAAAAGAAGCACAGAGAGCCAGAAAAATGATCAAATTCTTAAGTGAAAAATCTCCAATAGACTTGGAGAAAATGTCCATTATTGACATGGTTGTGGTAATTCTAGAGATAAATAAGGTTATTGATAAGAATTAACTTCATGTTTAGGATGAGAATAAATCAGAGGTATTGAATATTTCTATAACCACTTTTGACTCTGTTGTAGTGGCTACAACCACCCTCCAAAAATTTTCCTTAGCATGTTTTGGAGCCTCCCTACCAACCTTACACAACACGTTGTCTTGCTTTGTCAAGTACTCAAGCTTCTGTGTTTTCCTCGCACAAAGGTAGCTTTTCGATCATAGTTGATCGATTGCCCTCATCGGTTGTTTACTCGGACTTGGTCTAGCTGCAGGCTGAGCATCTTCCCCTTTAAAATTACACATTCTTAGAGGGAAACCAACCTCCCCTCTAACATCCTACTGTGCTCCATGATTGCGCAATCCTGCCAGCCAAAATTCCTAGCAGGATTTGCACAATGTTTCCTAGCAACAGGTTGTTCAACCCAGGATTTGTGCCTATCTAGGCAACAGTCAACTGCTTTTCCCAGAAATTGCGCAATCCCCTTGGGTAGTGAGCCCAGCTCCCAGTTAGGAATGCACATTTTTCTTGAGTAGTTGAGCACTCTCATGAATGAACTGTCCAGTTGACCAGTTCCACTCGGGACCGATGATACTTGACTTGTATGCACGCATGACTTGATCTTCCTAGAATAGCAAGAGACAACATGCAAAAGGCATCCCATGGTTTAAGGAGCTATTTTTAGCAGCCGGGGGTTACATGCAAAGTTGTTTTAGAAGTTTCCCTCCAAGTGTTGCTTTTTCCTAGATTTTTGGCATGCGCGTCATGAGACCAAACTTATTTATTCAAAACATCAAAGCTCATTCATTAACATCAATCTTGGAGCTCTAACATCCCACAACACATCCAAGACTTGTCGACACATCCGAGTCAGCTATTCAAGGGTAAGTGGCCTCAACTTGTCTTTTTTAGCATTTTGACGCTTTTTGTGTATTCGCTTGTGTGAGTGTTGTTTTCTTGATTTATTTGAATGCTTAATGTCATTTACATATATTCTAGATTTTCCTAGATTCGTTTCAATTTTCGTTGCTATCTCATTGCTGTCGCATGCATGAAACTGTTTTGCACTGGCGTTCGCCCAACCGGCGAACGACCTCATCCACATCCATGTTGATCTATTTGTTGAATCTTCCATTCATGTTTTTCATGCACTATTTATCACTTCTACTATCACTTAGTGTCGCCATGGATTTCATCGACTTACTTGCTTTCAGTTGCCCGTCAGTGAGTCGGGCCAACCTTGGCCTAGTCTCTGCCTTCACCAATACTGCATTGTGCAATCTAGGGAAGGAGGGCTCACCTTCCTCTCCAGATTTGGACATTTTGGCTGAAAACTAGCCTCCTTGATTGTTTTGCACATTCCTGGAGGACAGTGGTAGCTTGGCTTGGGAAATTGCACAAATCTGTCCCTAGGCCAACAATCCTTCCCAATTGGAATTGCGCATTGCACAATCCCAATAGCCAGTTGCTCAATTGGATTGCGCATTTCACAGATCCAGTAACTAGTCTAGCCTCCCAGACAACCCAGACTTCCTTTTGCATAGTTCTGGCAGCTAGTCACTCATCCTTGCAGTGAAATTTGCATAATCTTGCTCATTATTTTCCCACGTATGTGCTATGTCCTTCCCCGGATTTGCTTTGTTTTCACTGACATATTTCTTGCCATGCATGTTACTTGTTTCTAGATATTTTAGGTGTTCATCTATCTCAATGGCTTCCAAGAGAATAGGATCTCAAGAAATTGATGGTATGGCAGTTGGAGCAACAATTGAGCAGCTTTCCTCTGGTTTGCTGATCTATGAAGAAACGAAGCTATTTCTAAGCAAGGAAATCAAACTCAAGTGACAAGGGGTGAATGAAACATTCGCAGGTACTTTTGGGGAAGACCTTGAAGGCCATCAAGTGTATGTGAATGTTCATATATCTAGCTTGTACTGGATTTCATTCAAATACCCCACATTCCCATGTGCAGACATGATTCACTAAATCGTCTCTCACACTGACCTCGAGACGATGATCTTGCATAGTGTTAGTGGGATGAAGCTTGCAACCTTCTGGGAACAAGATTACGATGAGATGTATCAGATGACCGAGCCCATGACTATCATGACTCCCCTGTTCAACTTTCCCAACAGCAAAGGCCACTCTAGAGACATTTTGAAGGATTGGGTAAAGGAGTTAGCTCATTTCAGGATGACTCCAAATTAGATCTATAAGATGAAGATATTGAGGAAGGCATACCAATACTTGGTCATATTCACATATCGACTGAGTGGCCAAGGGGGCACTAAGACCTTCCCTTAAAGTTGGGTGGTTCCGCTGGACCAACTGGCTAGAGAAGGAAAGCCATGCAACTAGTCCAACATACTGGCTGATCAGCTGAAGGAGCAAGTCAAGAAGGCTCAACAGCCACCTGAGGGCATGCATGTAGATATTTACATGTCCTCCTACATTCTAGATGCAGTTTGTGCCCAACATGAGTTCCTGGGCTTAGAGTGGGCATGGTCATTGGTGGAGACTATTGTGAGCACGTATTTCAAGGTATTGTCCAAATGCAGCTTTGGAGGAGTGATCATACAGTTGTCCAACCATCTTGTCACCCCAATGTACAGGTTGATATTCGAACAAAATCCACCTTACATGTTAGAAGAAGCGATGAAGGAATTGTTAGGAATTGCAGATTGGTATGTCTCACTGGATGACATGTTCATCCGAGTGTTCATTGCAGAGAAGCCTTAGCATGTTTTGCCAAAGTTTTCTTTGGACGTGCTTATCATGCATGAAGTAGCATATCATATCTCAATAGGATTGACAGCTAGGCTGTAGTGGAAGAAGAAGGCACCTTGGCCCACTCTTCCACTGCGGATTGGGTTATACAAGATCCAAAGAATTAATCAAGTGGATGTCAAAGATGAACAGATGAAGAAGTACCCATTCAACCTCCGAAGCTTCAACCCATATGACCCACATTGCATTGTGAAGGATCAATGCATGAGAGTTCAGTTCAATTGGATCCATGGGGCATGTCATTAAGCCAAGGAGGACTCATGGTGGTATTGCTAAAATTCCTCCAGTCCCAACGAACAGGTCAATTTCACTGTAGAGTGGTTACCATAGCAGCATGAAGTAGCATCACAGAGAACATTAGTAGTAGTAGTAGCAGCAAAGGCAACAGAGCCAAGCATACCTATGTGAGACAAAGGGAAGAGAAAGACTGTCGACCACATGGAGGAGGAAGAAAGCTGCAAGTTTCAAGCAGATCCACTTGTAGCAAGAAGCTATGGCTATTCAATAGAAGAGGCACCAGTGCGAAAAGTGAATCGCGTGAAGGCAAAGGGATAAGAAGAGAATGGAAGAAGCATAGAAGGAGTTATATGAGATGAGGGAGAAGCTCCGTAAAGAACAAGAGTTGTGCCAACAGGAAAAGGAAGTGCAACATTAGCAGATTCAGAAGGGGCCACATCACATGTAGACAGATGAAACAATGCCCATACAAGTAAGCTGATTCTTCTGAACAACTAGCATCAGGTGAACAGGGTGAACCCTTGCAGGGGCAAGACTTTGCTCATGAGATATAACATGAGGTTGAACAGTTCGATGCAGACATAGAGGAACAAGAGCTAGAATAGGAAACTGACCTCATGCCTCACCAAAGAGAGGTCGACTCACCTACTTCAATGCATCTAGGTGATGAGCAAGGCTTGGATGACCAAGGAGGCACTGAGATCCTTGGTGGTCAACTGGAAGAAGAGATGCACAACATCTCCTTTGACGAATCTCATCAGAGAGTTGTGCAGTCTCAGAGAGTACCAACTTTGGAGGACCAAACATCCCCTGTGCAATTTGAAGAGCAAGTGATTGTGACTGATGTGCACAAGCATCTCGTTGTGGTTGCCGATGTAACTAGAGTGTATGCTAAAACCACTAGATCAAGTGTCCATTTTCTCATAGTTGAGAAAGAGTGCATGGTGAAGGAACTAAAGGTCGCCAAGTAAGGAGGAGAGTTAGTGACAATGTTTGCCAGAGCTGAATTGAAGAAGGCAATATTGGATGAAGTATTGTCCTTGGACATAGCTATGCGAGCATTGTACTCCAAGTTTGGTATTCATCAAGAAAACATTCATCTCCATGGATGGCAACAGTGATGTGCAAGAAGAGTACACATCTTGAAGAACATACATACTAATATTGATAACATGTGAGCATGGATGATGAAGTACAAGGGAAGCCTACTTCACTTACCAAAGATGATGAAGGCCAATGCAGTCGAGCTGCAAGAACATATCCGAAGTCAGGTCCAGAACTATGAATACCTACTGCAACTCATCACTAGCATACATGCTTCCCATGCACGAGTATTCCAAAGCATGTAGGTTATAGTGTACACTCATGCGATCCCATCACTTGGGACCCTCACTCACGTGAAGACCAAGAAGTAGGTCCAACAGGAGCTTGACTCGTACTTCGATGAGCTGATGCGCACCGCCACTAGACAAGACTTGCCTATTATTCCAGACATCATGTGTAAGTACATTTTTGGTCTAGCCACACTAAAGACAATGATGTGCATGCTCACAGATGAGTTGGATAGAGGAACCCGAGAAGTGTACCCAGATTTTGTGGAGGCAAGGTTTAGGTTTCAGACATATGTCATAGCAGAACACACAAACACTCTCAAATATGACCAATGTTGGCATCAATATGTCACTGTTGATCAACATGAGGATGTAAATAATTTGGACTTCTATGGATTTCTAAGTTCGAATGATGTCTAGGTTGGCTTGTCCAAGCCATTGTTCACATGGGTACATGTGCATTTTAATGTTGAGTCATGTCAAGTGTAAGTCAAGTTTCAAGAGTGGATGTAACAGTCATAGAGTAGGTGAAGAGTCATGAGGGTAGTTGAACGGTCACAAAGGGGAATGTCATGTTGAAAAATGTACAACAAGAAATGCTAAATTTAGAAAGTGCTAAAAATAGAACTGCTAAAAATATCACTTCTAAAAATAGAAGTTTGGCCAATGAGCATTTTGGCCACCTTGGGTGAGAGGTGAAATTGCTAAAAATAACATCTTCTAAAGATAGCATTTCTAGATCCCTTCCTATTTATAGCAGTCCCTGGTCTATCTATAGGAAGTAAATTCGAATTTAGTCTTACCAGCAGTTTCGAATATTAATTAATTATTTCTCCATGATTTAATTAGTTAAGGAAAAGAAAACTTGAAGTCTTTGTGAGAACATGCAATTATTTCTCCACTAATTGGGGAATGTGTCCTTGATTTGCTCCACTGGTTGAGGAATCAAGGATGAGTTCTATATTGAGAGGATCAGTTGACTTAGTTTAACTTAGTCAAGTTCATTTAGATTAATTTAACAAGTTGTTAAATTAATGAGATATAGTTGGTTGATGCTTGCATGCATGTGACAACTATTATTTTTATATAGTTGCGTATTCACTCATGGATAACTAATGCATGTCAGTTCTGTCAGAGACCCAGTTGAGATCAGATGTGGGACAATGTACTATCAGATTCTAGGATATTTTTAGTAAGTATTCCTTACATGGGGAAGGAAGCTTCTTCCTTCTATGACTGTGTGGTTGGACCTGAGGTGACAACAGGTATGATCAGGCCAATTTACATGTGTTTTGTAATTGGACCCCAATCAAAATTGCGCAAGGAAATAGGAGATTGGACCTGAAATGCAGCCTTTATATAGGGCTAGGTAGTCCATGAGCTTTATCATCAGAGTACAAAGAGAGAAGGATAGCTTTTGAGTTGATTCTTTTTGTATTTTGTTGAGGATTTCCACTTGATTAATAATATAGTGTTGGGGTTTTATGCTGGTGCTTTCCCATTGATATATTCTGTGTTATGAGTGATTGATTCCTTCTTATCAATTATATGTGTTCATGCTTGATGTCGCTCATGGTTGATTAAATTCCGCAAAGTTTATGGTAGATGTAGATCTAGTATTGTGCTTTAATACATTGCATATATCAATTTGATCTGTAGGTGAAATTTCTACATGATATCACTGAGCTAGCTGATTTGTAGAGAAAATTCTACATGGTATTAGAGCACAGGTGATCAAGGAAGAATATTATACAAGAAGGAATTCTAAGTTTATTATCCGGGATATAGATCTCAAGTTCTTATCACATCTGTTTCACTGATGGCATTCTATGGTTTGACGCTTGAGTATGCCCTTGATGGCAGCTCAAACTATATAGCTTGGAAGTATTGCATGGAGGCAGTATTGGAAGATAATGGCCTTAAGGACTTCATTGATAAAGAAGTCCATAAGCCTACTGATGCTACTCAACTGGTGGAATGGAAGAAGTGTGTGGCTAGAGCTAGGAGAATTCTCTTGGAGGGAGTGCGAGATCACATTGTCTCGAGCCTCCATGGAAAGGAAACTTCATTTGCAATGTGGAAAACATTGAAAGATTTATATCAGAATAGCAGTGATTAGAGGAAGCTTGCACTGAAGGACAAACTTCGAAAGATCAAGTGTGAAAAGGATGAGATGATATCTATGTATTTGACCAAGATTAGCACATGCAAGGATGAGCTTGCAAGTGTAGGGGTCATGACAACTGATGATGATATGGTGAGTCTAGCACTCCTTAGCCTTCCTAAGAGCTGGCGTAGCTACCAAGACTTGGTTAATGGAAGGGAGAAACTTCCAGATTGGGAATGAATATGGTTGGATTTGATGCAGGAGGAGATCAGGCAGAGCACCAAAGACAGTTCTTCATCCATGGATGATGAGGAGAGTTGTGCCTTAGCTAGTAAGGCAAAGAAGGGAAAGGAGAAGGTTTCTCTTTTTGAATCCAATTCTTCCCATGGTGGGAAGAAGGTTGAAAAATTGAAAGTGTGATGCTTTCATTGTCATGAGGTGGGGCATTTTGTTACAAATTGTTCACTAAGGAAATCCAAGAAGCGATCCGGGGAAAGATCTCAAGGTGAGGCACTTGCTTCCTAGTTTGAGTTGGATTTCACACTCTTCACATGCATGGTTTCATCCGTGGTGGGAAGTGGTTGGTTTCTTGATAGTGGAGATTCTTTCCACATGACCGATGACAAGAGTTTGTATAGTACTTTGGAGGAGAAAGATCTCCAGATACTCATAGTGATGGGTAATGATGAAAATTATAGTGTCTTAGGTGTAGGCATGGTTAATTTTCAGAGGGAGCATGGTGATGTCAAGTATGTATCAGGACTGAAGAGAAACTTGGTGTTGATCGCGATGCTGGAAGATAGAGGCTATGATGTAGTCTTTAGTAAGGGAAATGTTTTCCTTAGACACATCATCACTAGATAGGTGAAGCAGATCGGTTCATGGGTCAAGAACCTATATGCTCTTGAGGTTCAAGATGCATGCAAAGCCTTGAGAAACAAGGAAAATAATGGAGACTTGGTGGTTGAGAGGGAGGGTATATTACCTCTCAACATGCAGCACCAGAAGAAGTCTCAGACAATTGTGGAGGATCCACGATTGGTGTAGCAACTTCCAAAGGTTGTGGATCAGCGACAACAGGGGAAGCTGAGTGGAGATCGAGTAGAGACGTATACTCATGTAGAGACCTCCAGTAGGGGGAAACTTCAAGCCATGTGGGCTAAGGGATCACATGCAGCCATACCTCGAGGTAGGAGGTGGGGCGATGTAGAGTGATCATCCCAAGGAGGAGGGGCAGGATCCTTGAGGTACCCAACCTCTTGGATGAGACCTTGCTACGAGATTCCCGATGTGGAGTAGCAAGAACTAATTGATTGGGTAGAGACAGATGTGGATGGAGTAGAAAAGAGAGCTACAATGCAGGGAATCCTAGGACAACTTAGAGAATGCAGGCTGCAGGAATGCAAGAGGCACAAGTGTGTTGCACAGTGCAAGGTAGCACAAATAAGGGTGCAACGGTGCGAGATGCATGGAGATGTTGTAGTAGCGTAGAGTTCAGAGAGGGAGAACTTGTCAGCAACAGGTAGATCTTCAGTATCAAAGTATGTTTCTAGCCCAACAGAGTGGTCAGTTGGGATTTTTTTTGTTCTGAGTGTTGTTGGAGCAACCACACTTGGTAGATGTGTTGCATGTAGAACATTCTAGAGTTACAGGATCGGGTTCGAGAGGAAGCCTTTCTTGTTGAGAGGGAGTGTTGAAAAATGTGCAACAAGAAATGCTAAATTTAGAAAGTGCTAAAAATAGAAATGTTAAAAATAACACTTCTAAAAATAGTAGTTTGGCAAATGAGCATTTTGGCCACCTTGGGTGAGAGGTGAAACTTCTAAAAATAGCATCTTCTAAAATAGCATTTCTGGGTCCCTTCCTATTTATAGCAGTCCCTGGTCTATCTATAGGAAGTAAATTCGAATTTGGTCTTACCAACAGTTTGGAATATTAATTAATTAATTCTCCATGAGTTAATTAGTTAAGGAAAATCAAACTTGAAGTCTTTGTGAAAACATGCAATCATTTCTCCACTAATTGGGGAATGTGTCCTTGATTTACTTCGCTGATTGAGGAATTAAGGATGAGTTCTATATTGAGAGGATTAGTTGACTTATTTTAACTTATTCAAGTTTAGTTAGATTAATTTAATAAGTTGTTAAATTAATGAGATATAGTTTGTTGATGCTTGCATGCATGTGACAACTATTATTTTCAGATAACTGTGTATTCACTCATGGATAAATGATGCATGTTAGTTCTGTTAGAGACCCAATTGAGATCAGATGTGGGACAATGTACTATTAGATGGTAGGATATTTCTAGTAAGTATTCCTTCCATGGGGAAGGAAGCTTCTTCCTTCTATGACTGCACAGTTGGACCTCAGGTGATAGCATGTATGATCAGGCCAATTTACATGTGTTTTGTAATTGGACCCCAATCAAAACTGTGCAAGGAAATAGGAGCTTGGACCTGAGATGCAACCTTTATATATAGGGCTAGGTATTCCATGAGCTTTATCATCAAAGTACAGAGAGAGAAGGATAGCTTTCGAGCTAGTTCTTTTTGTATGTTGTTGAGGATTTCCACTTGATTGATAATACAGTGTTGGGGTTTTATGCTGGTGCTTTCCTAGTGATATATTCTATGTTATGTGTGATTGATTCCTTCTGATCAGTTATATGTGTTCATGCTTGATGTTGCTTATGGTTTATTAGCTTCCACAAAGTTTATGGTAGATGTAGATCTAGTATTATGCTTTAGTACATTGCATATATCAATTTGATCTGCAGGTGAAATTTCTACATGATATCAGTGAGCTAGCTGATTTGTAGAGAAAATTCTACATGTCAAGGGTCACCCCACCCTTTGCTATAAATAGACCCCCATAACTCATTGTATAGTCTTTTGGTAAGCCAAGCTTCTACTAAGACTATCTTGAAGAAGGCTTGGACAGTGTGAAATGCGCCTTGGCTTCTCCACTGCATGGAGCTAGTACAACTCTTTGGAGGAGTAGGCGGATGTGGATGTAAATTTCCATTGTTGGGGTTGGCAGGTTTACATGGATGTATTGTATGATTGTGACTTACACTTCTTTATATAATAAGGGGCAGCACATTTTCATGCATATGTTGTTATTGTAGTTGGACTACTCCGATTGCTTTAACGATATGTGTTGTTTAACTTACATACTTGTGTATGAAATGATTCACATGAAATTATATGAATATTCTTATTAATGTTTTGCATATGTTCTTAATGTTGTCACCATCTGAATCAACTACTTTGCCAGACATCAGATAGACCTTTCACTTGAACCTTTCTATAACAATTGTCACACTCGTCTTGGACTGATCTGTGGGTGTTGTACGTATTATCTTACCTTGTATGATGTGACTGCCGCGTCCGAGTGGACTGCTCTACTGGAAGCTGTGCATGTCCTTTTTGTTGTGTGTTCCTAGCCGAGATGGACTGGTCCCTTTCAACCTAGAACTCACCTTCACCTCCTTCCCCTTTAGAAGTGTTGGAACCTCTCATACACTTTCCTTGACTCACTACATCAGTCACACCCTTCCTATTGACAAAGTTATTCTACTTGCCTCTGTGTGACATTGCGGTCAAGGCATTACCTTACGACCCACTACTTGGACTCCAATACCAAACGGTTTGAGGTCTAATTGGGACTTCTTACCAGGGAGATCCCCTTGACATGTTGGTGGGTCCAGCGCCATCAACATTTCTGGCGCTAGGAGGGCCTAATGACTAGAAGAGTCCTCTCATCCAATTTTGAACCTTTTCATATATTTCATGGAGTCTTGCATTCTTCTTCCCCTGAGGTGTTTTTTGAATCTTGAAGATGTCTCCATATTGAGGAAGCTTTTTGATCTCTTGTCCACTGACACATATGATGGTGAAGGTGAAGTGGCATGGCTTGAGCACTTACATAAGTTGCTTTCCATGGTTTTACTTGCATTCACACTTCGCGAATATTTGTTTTATTGGGTGCTCAGCCTATCAGGTAACACCATGCACTCATTTGAGCACTTCTATGATCTTATTGAAGACATGTTCTATCATTTTTATCTGGACCATATTGACTGGAAACTTTTACAACAATGGAGGGCTTTGAATGAATCCGTTATTGATTTTTAGCAGCACTTCTGGGACTTACAGTTTCAAGCTCTGAGGAGCCAGGTGAACATCGCTTATCTTTGGGACCGGTTCGAGTATTGTCTTAATAAATATGCCCGTCCCAAGAGAAAGCTTGAGATCAAGCCTCGCTCGACCTTCTTCATTGATGGAACTGCACAATCTCATGTGGGAGTAGGCACTGTTTCAGTGGATTGTCCACCTCCCTATCATTCATCAGTTCCACCATCATCTAATGATGTTGAGGATCATGTTTGCACGCCTATTCATCCTTCACACTCTCCGAACATCACTCCACTCAATTTTCACACAGATTGGTTGTGAGTCCTTCGAGTTCTCATATGCATTCTTTTCTTCAACCTTAGTCTTTGAACTTAGGTGTTCCTCTGGATGATGTTGTCTTGTGTTCATCCATTCTGGACTCTTCACTTGTTGTGAACAAGGAACAAGCCACTGACGGAGTTGGTGTTGCACAACCAACATGCATTGTCATTCATGAAGAGTATGAGTGGATGCTGGAACATCAACACTCGGCGAAGGATGACGCCCTTCCATTTGGGCCCCCTTCATTCTTTCCTAGCCTTTTTGGTGAACCTGCCATCCATGATTTTTCATGTGTGTCTTCATCCACAAATGCACCCACTGTTGATCACTTGTAGGACTCACTGGTTGTTAGTCCATCATTCGACAACAGAGAGGATAAGTTATTCATTGAAGATCCACTTGATACTTCATCTATCTTTTCTAGAAACATAGAGGATGAGTTTGTTTGATTTTCATCTACCTCTCTGTTTGATTCATATGATCACGAGGATGCTGAAGAATTCATTGATTTTTATAATCGTGGTAGTCATGATCCATTGTCTTCCAATTTCGATCGCAATCATGTATCTATCATAGTTGATCTTTCAAAGCCACTGGTGTATGATGATTTACCTGATGATGAAGTTGAGACACTCAAGACTGTCAAGGTACTTCAACTCGAGCTGATGGTTATGTCAGGCCCTCGCTCTCTTGAGGTTAGTCTCACTTCCAATCATGAAAGCGTTCAATCACCCAAGGCTCCTCATCACTCATATGATTCATTGAAGATCCATATCACACAGATCACACTTCCTCCACTCGAAATGCACTACCCCATCGCTCATGCTTTGGATGAGTCTTACATTGCAAGAACTCATTGGCGACACAAGTTGTCTTTGTTTCTTTCATTTTCTTTCATGTCACAGTTTAGAGTGTGGTCATGCTTCAAAGTTGCACGTAGTGTCACACAACACCATGAGAAAGCCATAGACTATCCGTCATGCTCCTATACTCACTTATGTCACGTGTGTAATTTGAAACACGAAGTGTGGTTGTCTTCATTGTTATATCTTTCGTGCTTACTGGTTTGCACCATTGGGCTACTCACAAACCAAGCCTTCACCAACATGGGTCTACCAATGCGTCGGTGGCTGCATTGGAAGTATCACTTCATGTGATCAAGACCATGCACCGTTAGTATAGGAGTAGGAGTAATGTTTGCTTTCAGTTGTTTGCTTATATGCTTTGTTTTCTTGTTTTGTTTGCTTGCTTGTTTGTTTGTTTGCTTTTCTTTCACTTTTGCTTCTTCTTTTGCTTGGCTTTGTTGTAAGTTCATAGGTTAGTTCACATGAAACCATGCGTGACTCATGAAATGAGTTGGGTAAAGTAGAAGAGGGCTTATACAACTATCACTACTTGATTATGTATCATCTTGCCTCTGTATGATGAACTTGTTACTCCTAGTCCATGGTATGTCGAAGGAAAGTACGTACTCTTCGAAGTGAAGCTTGGTGTAAACACAATGCATGCATGCTAACTAGTGTCACATTCTCTAGTCGGTTGTTTTTGGGTTAACCCTTGTCAACTCAGTCAAGTAGAGTAAGGTGAGGGGGAAAACCTTAACAGACACGTCAGAGATATAATAAACTACTTCTCTACTGGAACAACCTCCTCTGCTCTCAATAAGTCAGGATTCCTCTTCCACATCTTAAATGAATAAGTGCTTTGCACATTGAAAATGAAAAATGAAAAGTAAAAAAGAAAATAAAAAAATCAAAATCAAAATGCAAAACATATAAGGCGAAAGAAGAGAAAGGATTCCTATGCAGGGGGGTGATACAAGTAACTCTGCTAGGGTACTGACCAAGCTTGCTGGCAACAAAGCCATGCTTGTGTTCCTATGTGACTCCATCAGGGTACTATCTAGGCCTACTGGCAGTGGAGCAACACCATAGATGAAACTAAGACTCTGACAACTATACTGCTTGTGCACCTATATACCCCTTAACCCCAATCGAAACAACTATGTTGCCTTGGCTTGGAATGTGTGTCAATTGACAAATGGCTTGGAAGATGCTACATCTTACAATCAGTGTGAAACCAAGATGAGCTAAGAACTGAACCATACTTCTGGAGGTGTTAGATTTGCTTTTCACGAACAAGGTCTATGCAGAGAGTTGGAGTTCTACTAGTGCATCGCCAAGTGTTGTAGCAACTACAACCACCCTTCAAAATTTTTCCTTAGCTTATTTTGGAGTCTCCCTACCAACCTTACATAGCATGTTGTCTTTCTTCATCAAGTACTCAAGCTTTAGTATTTTCCTTGCATAAAGGTAGCCCATCGATCACAGTCGATCCATTCCCCTCACTGGCTGCTTACCCAGACTTGGTCTAGTTGTAGGCTGAGAAGCTTCCCCTTTAAAATTGTGCAATCCTAGAGGGAAACCAACCTTCCCTCTAGGAATTGTGCAATCCTCTCTGACAGCTTGCTGGGCTCTAGGATTGCGCAATCTTGCCAACCAACCCTCCTAGTAGGATTTGGACAATTTTTCCCAGCAACAGGTTGTTCAGTCCAGGATTTGCACAAATCTAGGTAGCAATCAGATTCTCTACCTAGAAATTGCACAATCCCCTTGGGCAGTCAGCCCATCTCCTAGTCAAGAATGCACATTTTTCTCTAGCAGTTGAGCACTTGCATGCATGAACGATCCAATTGATGAGTTCCACCCGCAACCAAGGATACTTTAATTGCATGCATGCATGGCATGATCTTCCTGGAATAGAAAGAGACAACATGAAAAGGGCATCCCATGATTCAGGGGGCTATTTTTAGCAGCGGGGGGTTACATGCAAAGTTGTTTTAGAATTTTCCCTCCAAGTGTCGCTTTTTCCTAGATTTGTGGCATGGGCGTCATGGAACCAAAATTATTTATTCGATGCATAAGAGCTCATTTATTCACATCAATCTTGGTGCTCTAACATCTCACAGCACATCCAGGACTCTTCAACATATCCAAATCAACTTGTCTCTTTCATCATTTCTTTCGCTTTTTGTGTATATGCTTGTGTGAGTGTTGTTTGCTTAATTTCTTTGGACACTTGTTGTTGTTTACATATATTCTAGCTTGTCCTAGATCATTTCAATTTTTGTTTCTATCTCACTGTGGTCACATGCATGAAACTGTTTTCCACGGACGTTCACCAAACCGATGAATGGCCTCACAAACATGCATGTTGATTTGTTTGTTGAATCTTCCATTCATGTTTTGCATGCACTATTTATCACTTATGATATCACATAGTGTTTCCATACATTTCATCAACTTACTTTCTTTCAGTTTCCTGTTGGCGAGTCGTGCCAACCTTGGCCCAGTCTCTGCCTTCACCAAGGCTACATTGTGAAATCTAGGGAAGGAAGGGTCACCTCCCTCTCCAGATTTTCACATTTTGGACTAACACTGACCTCCTGGACTATTTTGCGCATTCATGGAGGATAGTGGCTGCTTGGCCCAGGAAATTGCTCAAGATTGTCCTTGGACCAGCAGTCCTTCCCAACTGGAATTGCACATTGCACAATCCCAGCAGCCAGTTGCCCAACTAGATTTTACATTTCATAGATCCAGTAGCCAGTCCAACATCCCAAACAACCAGTACTACCTTTTGCATAGTTCTGGCATCCAGTCACACATCCTCCTAGTGAAATTTGCACAATCTTTATGATTAGTTTCCCAGGTATGTGTTGTGTCCTTCCCCGAATTTTCTTTGTTTTCACTAACATATTTCTTGCCATGTGTGCTTCATGTTTCCAGATCTTTCAGGTGTTCATCTATCTCAATGACTTCCAAGAGAACAAGATCTCAGGACACTGATGGTATGGCAGCTGGAGCAGCAACTGACCAGGTGTCCTCTGGTTTGTTGATCTATCAAGATACAAAGTTGTATCTAGACAAGGAAATCAAACTAAAGTAGTAAGAGGTGAATGAAACATTCGCAAGTACTTTTGGGGAAGACCTTGAAGTCTGTCAGGTGTACGTGAACACTCATAAGTCTGGCTTGTATCGGATTGCATGTAGATACCCCATGTTCCCATGCGCATACATGATTCACTGGGTCATATCTCACACTGACCTTGAGACGATGACCTTGAGAAGTGTCAATGGGTCGAAGCTTGCGACCTTCTGGGCACAAGATTATGATGAGATGTATCAGATGACTGAGCCCATGACTATCATGACTCCCCTATTTAGCTTGCCCAATAATAGAGGCCACTCCAGAGACATTCTGAAGGATTGGGTAAAGGAGCTAGCTCGTTTTAGGATGACCCCCATTCATATCTATCAGATGAAGATATTAAGGAAGGCATACCAATACTTGGTCATATTCGCATGTCAACTGAGTAGCCAAGCGAGCACTGAGACCTTCCCTCAAAGTTGGGTGGTCGCGTTGGACTAACTGGCTAGAGAAGGAAGACCATGCAACTAGTCCGACATACTGGCTCATCAGCTGAAGGAGAAAGTCATGAAGGCTCGAGAGTCACCCGAAGGCATGCATGTAGTTATTTACATGTTTGCCTACTTTGTAGATGTAATTTGTGCCTGAGAAGAGTTACTAGGCTTAGATTGGTCATGGTCACCGGTGGAGACTATTGTGAGCACATATTTCAAGTTATTATCCAAGTGTAGCTTCAGAGGAGTGATCATACAGTTGTTCGACCATCTTGTCACCCAAGTGTACAGGTTGATATTTGAATAGGATCCACCCTGCATGTCAGAAGAAGTGATGAAGGCATTGTTAGGCATTGCAGATTGGTATGCCTCACCAGATGGCACGTTCATCCAAGTGTTCAGTGTGGAGAAGCCTTCACTTGTTCTTCCAAAGTTTGCTTTGGACGTGCTTATCATGCAAGAATTAGTGTATCATATATCTGCAGGATTGACAACTAGGCTGTAGCAGAAGAAGAAGACACCTTGGCCCACTCTTCTATTGCATATTAGGTTATATGAGATATGGAGCATCAAGCAGGTGGATGTCAAAGCTGAACATATGAAGAAGTACCCATTTCACCTTCGAAGCTTCAACCCATATGACCCATATTTCATTGCGAGGGATCATTGCATGAAATTTTGGTTCAGTTGGATCCACGAGTCATGTCATTGGGCCGAGGAGGACTCATGGAGGTACTGCTACAAATCCTCTAGACCTAATGAATAGGTCGGTTTCACCATAGAGTGGTTAACACAACAACATGAAGTAGCATCATGGAGAACACCAATAGTAGTAGCAACAGCAGAGGAAACAGAGCCAAGCATACCTATGCACGACAAAGGGAAGATAAATATTGTCAATTGCATGGAGAAGGAAAAAAGTTGCAAGTTTTGAGCATATCCACTTATAGAACAAGAAGCTATGTTTATTCAACAGAAGATGCAGTAGCGGGACAAGTGAATCGCATGAAGGCAGAGGGATAATAAGAGAATGGAAGAAGCAAAGAAGGAGTTGCATGAGCTGAGGGAGGAACTCTGGAAAGAACAAGAGCTGCGTCAAAAAGAGAAGGAAGCACAATAGCAGTAGATTCAGCAGGGGCACTTCACGTGCAGATAGATGAAACAACTCCCGTACAAGTAAGTTGATTCTTCTGAACAATTGGCATCAGGCGAACAAGGTAAACCATCGCAGGGGAAAGATTTTGCTCATGAGATAGAGCAGGATTTTGAACAATTGGGTGCATACATGGAGAAACAGGAGTTGTAACATGACACTAACCTCATGCCTCACCAAAGAAAGGTCAACTCACCTGCTTCAATGCATCCAGACGATGAGAAAGTCTCAGATGACCAAGGAGGCACTGAGATCCTCAATGGTCAATCGGAAGCAGAGATGCACAACATCTCCATTGAAGAATCTCATCACATAATTGTGCAGTATTAGAGAGTACCGACTCTATAGGACCAAACAGCCCCTATGCAATTTGAAGAGAAAGTGATCGTGACTGATGTGCACAAGCATCCAGCTGCGTTGGCCGATGCAACTAGAGTGTATGTCGAAGCCACTAGCTCAAGTGTCTATTTTCTCATATCTGAGAATGAGCGAATGGTAAAGGAACTACAGGTGGCCAAGTAGGGAGGAGACTTGGTGACAATGTCCACCTGAGCTAAACTGAAGAAGGTAATACCAGATGAAGTATCTTCCTTGGACATAGTTATGCAAGCATTATACTCCAAGTTTGGTACCGTGCATCAAGCAGTCGTTTATCTCCATAGATGGTAGCAACGATGTGCAAGAAGAGTACACATCTTGAAGAACATACATATTGTTGTTGATAACATGTGAGCATGGACAATGAAGTACAAGGGAGCCCCACTTCACTTGCCAAAGATGATGAAGGAAAATTCGGTCAAGCTGCAAGCATGTATCCAAAGTTGGGTCTAGAACTATGAAGACCTATTGCAACTCATCACTAGCATACAGGCTTCCCATGCAGGAGTATTCAAAAGCATGGAGGTTATAGTGTACACTCATGTGATCCCATCACTTGGGACCCTCACTCAGGTGAAGACCAAGAAGCAGGTCCAACAAAAGCTTGACTTGTACTTCGACGAGCTAATGGGCACCGCCACTATCCCAGACTTGCCTATTAGTGCAGACATCATGCACAAGTACGTTGCTGGTCCAACCACACTAAAGACAATGATGTGAATTCTCAGATATGAGTTGGACAGAGGAGCATGAGCATTGTACCTAGATGCTATGGAGGCAAGGTTCGAGTTTCAGACAGATGTCACAACAGAACACTCGAACACTCTCAAGGATTACCAATCTTGGCATCTATATGTCACTGTTGATCAACATGAGGATGTTGAGCTGTTGGAATTCTATGGTTGGCTAAGACTGAATGATGTCTAATTTGGCTTATCCAAGCCATTGTTCACATGGGTACATGTGTGTTGTAATGTTGAGTCATGTCAAGTGTAAGTCAAGTGTCAAGAGTGGATGCAACAGTCATAGAGTAAATGAAGAGTCTTGAGGGTAGTTGAATGGTCACAAAGGGAAATGTCAAGAGTCACCCCACCCTTTGCTATAAATAGTCCCCCATAACTCATTGTATAGTCTTTTGGTCAACCAAGCTTCTACTAAGACTATTTTGAAGAAGGCTTGGACAATATTGTAATGTGCCTTGGCTTCTCCACTGCACAGAAATAGTACATCTCTTTAGAGGAGCAGGCGGATGTGGCTGTAACGTTCCACTATTGGGGCTAGCAGGTTTACATGGATGTATTGTATGATTGTGACTTACACTTCTTTATATAATAAGATCCAACACATTTTCATGCATATGTTGTTATTGTAGTGGGACTCCTCCAGTTGCTTTAATGATATGTGTTGTTTAACTTATGTACTTGTGTATGAACTGATTACATGAAATTATATGAATCTTGTTGTTAATGTGTTGCATGTGTTTTTAATGCTGTCACCATCTGTGTCGACTTCTCTGCTAGACATCAAACATACCTTTCACTTGAACCTTTCTATAACAAACCATCACACTCATATTAGACTGATCCGTGAGTGTTGTACATGTTATCTTACCTTGTATGATGTGACTACCACATCTAAGTGGACTGCTCTGCTAAAAGTTGTGCATGTCCTTTGTGTTGTGTGTTCCTGGCCAAATTGGGACTGATCCTTTTCAACCTTGAACTCACCTTCACATCCTTCCCCTTTCAAAATGTTGGAACCTCTCATACACCTTCCTTGAATCACTACATCAGCCACACACTTTCTACTGATAGGGTTATTCTACTTGCCTTTGCATGACACTGTGGTCAAGGCATTACCTTACAACCCACTGCAGGGACTCCTACACCAAACGATCTTAGGTGTAATTGGGACTTCTTACTGGGGAGATCCCCTTCACATGTTGGCAGGTCCAACACCGTCAATAGACTCCAAGTTTGATCAGAGGAAGAGAGCTAGATTACCAACCTGGTTCCATATAGATGGAAGTTTATTTTCTTGGGAAGCTTATGAGTAGGAGATAATAGCAACAAAGTGTATATTGGACAAATCTTTGTAGGAGAATATTGTGGTAGTGAAAGGAAAGACAATAGTTAATTTCTTGTAGGTGGATTTCCAATTATTTGGTTAATAAAAACTTTGTTTGAATCCACTCCAAACTACTCCAAGCTATCAGAGCTATAGGTGGATTTTCACAGAATGCCTCAATACCTAACTCCAAATAAAACTCTATGGGATAGATGTGAAACTCTCCTTTAGCAATCTACAGCCGAGCTTGAAGTCCCAAGTGTTGGGCTCGAGGGGCCAAGTTCCTCTACCCATGCGAATGTTTCAGCATGTGGCCTTTAATTTTGTTATGACGTGTCTATTTTAATTAAGAGATAGTTAGATAATAGGACAACTAGCTAAATAGGAAGTTGTATCCTTTGACATGTGTTTGTAATTGTTCTTGAATATGATCATTTTCCTTAAAAGGGTTATAGGAGAACTCACTGGGCGTTCACATTTTTGGCTCCAGATGTTGGGTTGTGTTATATTCTTTCCACGACTAACCTACGTAGTGAACTGGGGGGTTAGATGGGGGGCGGAGCCCACCCTTCGTTGCGCCAATTGTGTAATGGGGGGGTCACAGGGGGGTGGGTAGCCCCCCTCTACGGGGGGAAATTTTTTTTGGACCCTATATTAGGTTGGGCGAACCTACCTATGGTTTGCGGTCCATGGTTTTGGATGTGATGGTTTTCGGTCCATGGTATTGGATGCTTCAACATGTATAAATATGTATTGTAACATTGAAAGGAACATAATGAAAAATCGAGCTGGTAGTCCCAGTTTTGGGATCTAGGGGAAAATCTCTATGCATATGTGTTTTATGTGTTATGCTATCGCATTGTTTATTTTCTTTGTTTTAGAATTTGTTTTCAGGTAATTTCTGTACAGGGTTAAAACCTACATTTGGTATCAGAATTATTTTGGCTTCAAGAGGATGCCTTTGTTGCTGAGGGGTTCCGCTCGGGCCTATGGTAGACCCTGTTCAGTGGGAGATTTGCGAGATCGATTCTGGTGGTGAAAGAAGATGGTGAGCAGCGGAAAGATAGAGATTGAGAAGTTCAATGGTCAGAGAGTTTTGAGTGTGGAAACCAAGATGGAGGATCTTGTTGGTGGATAAAGATCAATG
>APFE031686675.1:0-12958 GCA_000404065.3 Pinus taeda
TCTAATTATATTTTAGGGTTTTCTTGACTTATAAAATAATAAAAGCCAAAAGTTAAATTAAATAAATTTTTAAAATATGTATAATGATGATGATAGTTAACTTCCATCAAATTTTGGTCTATTGGACATAAAGAAATGAATTATTTAGTTTGATTTAAGATTTTATTCTTATGCTCAAAAAGCTTGGAGAGAAACCTCTGGAGTTCACTATATTTTTGACATAGTAAAAGGCTAGAAAGGTCAGTATTGCAACAAAGATTATGAAACTGAGATCTAATGTGGTTGTAGGCGGGGCACTCTAAGAGGAAGTGATTTTCATCCTCAATTTTACGTGATTTTCATTATAATTTTGACATTGTAAAAGGCTAGGAAGGTCAGTATTGCAACAAAGATTATGAAACTGAGATCTAATGTGGTTGTACGCGGGCACTCTAAGAGGAAGTGATTTTCATCCTCGATGTTACGTGATTTTCATCATTGATGTTCATATTCTCACAGAGATAGCAAATCCTTTCCATTCATGGTGTTTTAGGAACTTCCCAACCACTTGTTTCATTATGAAGCTCATGAGAGTTCATTATAATCTTGGCTATATTAATTTTTTTCTTTGAGCTAATTAAAACAGAGATACTTTTGATCTTCTAAGATGGGGTTGATGATCTCCTTATAATATCTTAATTTTATTTTAGCTGCTAAATCTTTCTCACACCACATTTTTTCTTTGAACTTAGATGTAACAATATTTTGAATGTTACTAATGTTTTGCAATGCAACATTCTGGTAGATCTCCCAATAATTTAATAAAACATTATTGATGTATACATTTTTATATTTAAGTTGTTTGTAATATGAAATACTAAAATTAAAATCAAATAAACTTTTAAAATAAATACGAAATGCATCCATGTGGGGAATATTAATAATTTTAAATAGAAAACACTATCTAATAAAAAAAATAAAATAAAAAATAATTTAAATATTCATTTAAATTTGAGTTTTTAAGGCTGGAAAACAAAACAGGTTTTAGCGTTTCAAAACCAGCCAAGTAGCCCTAAAAAATATTAAAATATTTAACAACATAAAGATAGTAAAACGATTTTCATGTTCTCCAAGGAGGTGTGGACTCCTCGATCTATAAATATGTTTCGCTGCTTCATTTGTTGTGCGTTATTCTGCAATATTCACCGTCACCATCGCAGCGGCGAAGTCAGATAAAAGAACGCTAACGTTACTGTGGCGAGCGGCTACATATATCACCAAAATATATAACAGGCAGGTAAGCTTCTGGTCCATCAATCGTCCACACTTCATATATCTTGTTTTCTACCCTCAAACCAGCCGCTCCTTCGTCGTTGTTTGTTCTTGTTTTCTACCCTCAAACCAGCCGCTCCTTCATCCCTCGTCGTTGTATTTTCGTTCTTGTTTTCTACCCTCAAACCAGCCGCTCCTTCATCCCTCGTCGTTGTATTTTCGTTCTTGTTTTCTACCCTCAAACCAGCCGCTCCTTCGTCGTTGTTCACGTATTGTGCTTAGATCCTCATCGTCTGGATCTGAGTATTGACTTCAGTTTGTATTTTCTGTTGTTGCGATCCATCAATCGTCCATCATACCAGCCGCTCCTTCATCGTTGTTTTCGATCCTCAAACCAGATTTTATTGTTGTTCACGTCTGGATCTAAGGTGCTATGAGTTTTGATTTACAAAAATGGTTTGAACTATTTTGTAGTTTATGGGCATTTATCTTTCGAAAGTGTTTTTTCATAAATATACTGGATTTCTAAGGATAGGTTTGTTAATTGAGTATAAGTGTTTGCTTTCGCTGTCTCGATTTGAAACAAAAGCGAGGATATCCTGGACATCAATATTTTTTCGTACATGATTCCATTGGAAACCATTAATGGTAATACATACTGTTTGGTTGGTATTGTATGAATTTATTGTATTATATCATTGTGTTTCTGTTTGGAGGTGAATAGGAGTTACAAATCCCCTCTTAACAATCCACATGACAGGCTACTCCACATCTTTACATTGCCAAAATTCTATTCAAGATAGTTTGTTTTTAAAGTTGCATCAAAGCAACATAAGTATCTAAGCTATATCGTGGTGAGATTTTCTCGTTACCTAACGCCATGGAAGATAGATCTACTTCATACAGATGGAGTAACTTTAGCTATGAGCTAAGGGTTATATATTTGGTCAAAATTACTATCTGTTCAAAATTACTAGAAACTCATAACTAAATTAGAGTACTTTGTTGGTTTAGAAAACCATGGTGTTATCATGGGAAAACAAGCCCACTAGATTTGAACCTTGGTAATTATTATTAAAAGCTCTCCAACTTGCCTTAGCCCAATTGACATATTGGTGGCTAAACACCTTTTAATTGATTGGAAAGGGGATAAAAACCCATGCAAGATTTACTTTAAGTGTAGCTTGTAAAGACAACTCTTTTGGTCATAACCTATTCATTGTACCAAAATTGGCACTTGAGACCCCTCTTGCATGGACCCACCCACCTTACACTCTTGGGTATTGAAACCCTTGAGGAGACACCTAACTTATGCTATTAGGTTTTGATACCATTCTAGGGACCAATCTTATCATAATTGGGTAGATTTTGTCAAGATTGGTAGGTTGGATGAGTTCTAGAGTTATCTCCATCAGCTTGAAGGTTCAAAATGGTGATGGTTGGTTTTGTAACCATTTCATATTGAGCTGGCAATAAATGCCAAAACCATCTGGTTTTGTACAACCAATGATGGGAACCACTCCACCTCATTTTTTTGTAAAATCAATTAAATAAAAATGTGAAACCTTTAACCTAAAACTATGCCCCCTTCAATGCTATCTTAAAGAGCTCCCCACTTTCCATTTCACTCACTCAATTCATTTGAGCAATTTGGAATTTTTGAGTTGAGTTTCTTGGGTTGATTTGGAGAGATGATTGAAGGGTTGATTTGAAGAATTTGTTGGGCTGATTTGAGGATCTTGATTGGAGGATTGATTTGGCGAGTTGGATGGGTACCTTTAAGGCTAGGGAAATCAAGTTAGAATCCTATTTTTGAATTTAGTCATTTTGAGGAATCTCTCATATGATTAGATTGTATAGACTACAATTATTAATTAGTACTATGCTTATTTTTGGACTTTAGAGGCCATTTAGAACTTTTTTGTTGATGTATTTTGTTTAGCTATAGATTGCACTCAATGTTGTTTTGGTTGTATGCATAGCTACTTGATATATACATGGGAAACTTTTCATATACACAAGTATATGCAAAGTATAATGGTTTGGATTCATATGGATGTTATGAAAATATTTCTTGTTTTAAAATTTGAATATTTTATGTAGTTTTTTATCGACCGGTTTTGTAGTTCAATATATATTCTTTTTTTCTAGCATTTGTTTGGTTCTAGTTTTTTGAGTTGATTGATTTGATAACCAGTCTAGTTTTGATAACATTTCTAGGAACGCTCCCACACTACCCACATGTGTTTCAACCTTTCTAGGAACGCACCCACCCTACCCACATGTGTTTCAACCTCATTACATAGCTTGGACATCAAACCTAGTTTTCCAATCTATCTACACCCTCAAAGGCTATTAATATACCCTGTCCAAGGATATACCCACGCTATCTCCTTGGGTGTTTGATATGGGCAATGTGACAACTATTGGATATTCGCATACAAGAAAAAAAATCCCTAGAGAGAATAAACATGCAAGTAGAAAGGAGATTATTGCACTGTACACTTTGTTGTACACTCATTTGTATTATCTCAATATGGGAGTACAACATTATAGGAGAGTGATGAAGTTTGACAAAGTTTCTAATAAAATACAATAAAAGGCCAGTAATCATATTTAACAATGAGATAAGAAAATAAGAAAGTGTAATGTGTAAATTACAATTAAAATACATAGTCTAACTAACTTTAATACAAACTCAAGGACTAATTAAGTCTTATTAGTTTCAACCTCCTCACATAGCTTGAGCCTCAAATTGAACTTACCAATCCACCTACTATAGAAATTTCCAAATTGGAGTTTTAGTACAAAACATAAAAGTTCATCTCTTTGACTAGAGGTTTCTTAGATCCCAACTCTCTGAATTTTCAGTCTTAGGGAAGTCATGAAATAGAATATAAAACAACAATGAAAAAGACACAATGTTTCATTCTCAAACAACACAATTTTCTAGGCAATCCAAGGAGAGAAGATACCATACTCTCTAGATAAGTTTCATTCCTCTAGAGAAAATTATCACACATAAAGCAAATCTGAAAATTCAATTTGGTAGTAGTTATAACAGTGGTAAAACAATATATACAACAACAAGAAACCCCTTAAGTTCTTCAATGATGATGTCAAGTAATTCAACAAATTGTCTTTTTTACTTATGTCAAATCATCAATACATATATAGTTGTTAATAAAGATACACTAAGAACTTATATGGTTGAAATCAAATATGGAAATTGCACAAGTTTTGGATAGTTGGAAGCTTCATTAATATGTTCAAGATAAAACCTCCATAGCCTTCTCTCAATGCTAGTACAAGCCACTAGTGCTCCAATACCCTAGCTAGGGAAAACAATGAAAATCCAATCTCAACCAAGGAGCTCCACATGCAATAATCACTCCAACAATCCTCCAAGACAATGCATTCTCTACTCTTCTTCTCCATCAAAGCTACCCTAGGGTTTTATTAAAATACCCTTATCTCAAACCTCCAAGGGTAAACCCAAATGTTCCACCAAGTTTCTAGGATAGGGAGCACATGAACTAGAAGACGTGTATGGGGGATATGTGGGAGCACCCCCAAATTTTAGGGAAATTCAGGGGGATGTGGGGACGTTGGGGCTTTTATAGTAGATACTAAATTTTGAAGACTAGAATAGTAAATTAAAATTACTTAAACTCAAAAATAGTAAAAAGTGATGAGCCAAATACTTGATCTGAAGTCAACAGTGTCTAGAGTCAAGACTCAAAAGTTAAAACTGAAAATGAACAATGAACCAATGTTATCAAAATTGGACTAGTCATCAAATCAATTGATTGCAAAAACTAGGAACCTAAAAACTAGATCAAAAAACCGATGGACCAATAAATACATAAATATTCAAATTTTGAAAAAATAAATGAGCATTCATGTGTGTAGGGCCCCTCCATATGACCCCAATATTCTACTCATTTTTTTTCAAGGATAGGTAAATACATTTATAAATATAATTGCAAAACTTTACAACTTCAATACTTAAGCACATTGTCACTATTAAATTCTACAACAATGTACAAAATAATAATGCATGAAATATAATGAAGAATGGTCAAATGTTTTACTAATTAACCCATAAAACAAGTTACATGGATTATTATTCACCGAATAGAAGTTAGAATCCTCAACGCAGTTTGTTGCAATCCTCATTCCTTACTCGTTGTGGTTGCAAAGATTTGTTTTTTGCAATTCCCACCGTGCTTAACTGAATTTGCTAACCCACTTGGTTGTCCACCCTACCAACGCAAACTACTCTTCTTCCCTTTGGCTCTTCTAGCTTTAGTAGGGTTATAGGTAGGAGGAGAGAATAATACCAGCTAGTAGAAATATGGGTTGCAACCTTGATCTCCCCAAGTCAATGATTCCTATCCACCACACTATCAACAATGCTCAAGATCATCAATTTACAACAAATCGCAGGTTCTCACTAGAAAATTTAGAATGCCATTATGGCGCTCATCTAACATTAAGGAGCTCCAACATGTCCCCTTCATAAGAATGTGTTCCGTTTATAGAGTCTTTTGGGCGAGGATTAGATGTGACAATTTTTTTCACATGCAAAATAACTGTTTATTAAATTTCATAAATTTGATTATCACCCAGCCACATGTCCTATCTAGAATTTTGTTCTCATGAAATTCCCTATTATTTGATTTAAACTAGATATTTTCTCTCACCCAAGAGACACGTGTTCCTAAATTTACTCCTAGATGTTCCCTTATACCCCTTTTTCCCTTCCTTAATTTTTGCAACTTGTTTCTTATGGCCTACCAAGAGTCCCAGTTAGGTGTAATTACTCACTTTAATTTCTCCTCTTTAAATTTTGTTATATTTTTAGAATTTTCTCAATTAGGTGATGTTCTCTTGGTTTAGTTTCTTAGAACTACTTATTTTAATAATTCAATTCTTGCACCCATCTATTTTAATAATTCATTTATGTCCACATCAATTTAACTTTAGATTATTTTCCCTTTTAAACATGTTATCTTGTAATTAACCTTGTATCTATCGTTTACTTAGCTCTAACTTACATTAAACCCATTTTTAGGTATTAGTTTGCTAACATTAATTAGGCCATTTATTTTATTTTAGTTTTCTCATTATCATTTATTAAACTTTATATTGACTTGATATTCGATAACATATCAATCCTTAAGTGCTTATGAATTAACCAAATCATACATTTCCTTATCCTCCATCTAGTGCCAAGGGTGTCAAATCTCATGCCCTTCAAGAACCACACATTCCAAGGGTGCCACAAGTTAACCGTCAAACAATTGTGATTCAAGCAGGGAAAATAAGTACTAGTGGAATTGAAACTCAATAGCCTTGTTGTTGCTTGTGCTGATAGTTCCATGGTGACTGAGGATCAAGGATCTCCTCATTGCGCACCCCTCAATAGTACCTTGTGAGTGACCATATCCATGGTCCAGCCCTCACGACATTGTTCCATACCAAGGATAAGTACCCCTATACTTCATCTTAAGCCAGGACTAGAGTGTTAGCAAGTATGACCAAGGAGACTAATCTTACCCCTCTAAATATGTTTGGTCTCCTTCACCTACAATCCCACTACCCTTATGCAAGTCATTTGGTTAGCGCTCATCAGTGCTTGAAAAAAAATAAAAATTTGTGAGAACATCCCTCAGTATAATCCATATAAGCATACCCATTATTTGCATCAATATCAAATATCAAAACATAAATATAAATCATAACGTGAATCAAAACATCATAGTATGGGTTGTGTCTATAGTCCTCTTTTCCTGCTACACAGAGGAAGTAGTTAGTAAAATTTGATAGACATGATATAACTATAATCCAATAAGCATCATAAATGATCACACATAAAGGCCATAATCAACAACATGATCATCATAATGAAGGTAAAATATCATAATACCATGAATACATGTCTCCTCAAAATACATAAAAAAATGTGGATCATGATGATGATGTCATCAAAGAATAGTATATAAATCAAATTGTGTCTCAAGGTCAAGATGTTCGAATTTTGGGTAGCTCAGAATGTATTTTCAAGAGAAGGAAACCTATAAGATGAGTTTGCTGGGAAATTTACTAAAGTTGGGGTTTTGGACCCAAAAAAATGGCTTTAGGACCTAAAGAAACTAATTATTTATTCTAATGGGTTGATAGGCTTAAAACCTAAGATCTAGAGGTTTCCTAAATGGCCTAAGAGAAATAATAAATAGAGAGAAAAAGAAGACGCTCAGTGTACGTAAGAGAGATGTGACTTCTCTTGTATAGGGCATGCCCTGATGGAGGGCGAAGTTCTACTCATGAAGGCTAAGATACCCTTGAGAAGACCGCAACTCTTATTCTGAGAAGGTCGAGTCAAAGGTTAGAGGAGCAGTAAGAGGGCCAAAGTCTTGGAGAGTTGGAGATTAGGCTGAGCTTGATTTAGGGCTTGTTCTAGGCCAACAAAGGAGATCTAGCCATGTTACTATAAACCTTGAAGGAGATTGAATGCCTCATCCTATGTGAACAAAAGATTTGTGGAGGGCTGAGGAAAAAGGGTTTCCATGAGTGAGAACAAAACCAAAATACCAACTTATCTTGTGTCTCCATTAGCCCAAGAAGGAGATGTAGAATCTCAAGAGCAGTTGTAATAAGGAGCAAAAGTTTATGTTTTGTTTGTAATGGAAAGAGGTCAACTTTGCCCAGGTAGATAGGATGGGAATTATGTGGATGTATGTGCCTTAAGAGGGCTCTATCCAGGTGAAAACAAAGAGCATGAGAGCATTTAATATTATGTTTGAAGTTAGGGTTATGTTCTATGGAAAGGGAGGAGGGTCCAAAGCCCTTCGAAAGTTTGTTGGACTTTTGTGGTAAGGTCAAGCCCTAAGAGAGGATGAAATTGACCTCAGATTTGGAATAAAGGCAACATGTACCTCAAGAAGAGAGAGAAGGCATTGGGACAATATGTAAAAGTTGATTTTCTGGAGAAGATGAATTGTTGAGGTGGATTTCTAAAGTCTATTCACTAACGGAGTCATGAACAACATGTTAAAGTGTTGATTATACAGTGACCTTAAAGGATATAAGTCATTTGTGTAGCTATTAGTTCTAGAGATAATTATGTAGTGTGTTTAAGGACTAAACTCGTTGTGAGCAATTGGGTATGTAGAGGAAATAAAGGAGTTACTTATGTGTGATGGAGGCAAACAACAACTAGATACATCAAGGGCAGAGAGGACAAAAAAGGATACAAGCAAGGGACTACAATAACAAGTAAGTCAAGAATTTGTTCTTTGATGTGACAGGAAGATTAAGGATCTAATGGATGGAGGCAAACAACAACTAGATACATCAAGGGCAGAGAGGACAAAAAAGGATACAAGCAAGGGACTACAATAACAAGTAAGTCAAGAATTTGTTCTTTGATGTGACAGGAAGATTAAGGATCTAATGGATGGAGGCAAACAACAACTAGATACATCAAGGGCAGAGAGGACAAAAAAGGATACAAGCAAGGGACTACAATAACAAGTAAGTCAAGAATTTGTTCTTTGATGTGACAGGAAGATTAAGGATCTAATGGATATGACTACAAGCCCTAACCTATTTGTATACTATTTATACTAGTTGTATTAGTGATCTAAAGGCCCATGTGTGAAATTTCCTTGAAATTACAACGATTGGGATTTATTCTCCTATCTAATTAGCAGTTCAATTGTTTATGGGAATTAGCGAATAAATTGCACTAAAATTATTCACAAAATATTTAAGTTGCGGGAGTAAAATTAAGAACTAATAAATAGATGCACACACATAAAAATGACACAATTAGTTTGGACTAAAAGATCCCAAGAAAAAAACTTGAAGGGAAAATCGGTGCAACAAATGAGGATTTATTTTTATTATTATGCAACTAATTATGGGAGTACAATAATCTGGATGCCCAATTGGCAATCCTCCAGAAAATATACTAGCAAAATAAAATGGATAAAATTTATCCCTTCTACATTCAATCTGTCCTCCACTGGCTTGCTCAAACCCCACACTAGCAAAATCACTTTGCCTAGAATTAACACTAATTTGCCTTGATAATGAACACTACTTGGTCTAGATAATTCACACTACTTGGCCTGGATAATTTGCATTACCTGCTAGCTAGCTCCAAGTGAGTCATCCATCCTCCCTCTGCCCCTAGAAAATATCCCCTCTACCTCCTGTTAGAAAATCATAAAGGCAGAAAGATTTTTTTATACTTGATAATTACTTGTGATGTTCTTGACTTCTTCTTAAGTTTCTTTTATATCTTCTTTATTTTAGTTCATTAAGAAATTACCAAAGAAATAACATATAAACAATGGACACCATATATAGGCAATATGCCATGGAAAAAACCCCCCTCGAGGGGAAAACCCAGTCAAAATTATCTTCCTTTCAATAGTATTCATTGATACTCTTCACCTTAGACAAAGACCAAACCTTCCCTCCACACCAAGTTAGCCTCCCACATATTTGACCTCTTTTTCAGCAACATCGACTATGTAGCAGCTCCCGACATCAACGAAACTTGGAAGACTTTGATCTCCCAAACTAGGACACGAAACAGAGAAAGAGAGGCACCAAAATTTCATTTTTCTTATTCTCCTTAGACTCCACCCAACTCGCACTTCATTTGTCCTCATTAGACCCACTTTGCACTTCTCCGGCTTCCTTAGAAATGTTGAACTAGCTTGAGATGATATGCCCCAAATGAATTTAACTTGCTTCTATTAATAGTCTTCAAGGGAGGTCAAATTGATGTCCTTAGGCTGACTTGATCTCTTCTAGGCCGACTTGGTGTGGATGATACATAAATTATATTTGACTCAATTCTAAACTTTTTTACATGATTCAAAATTCCAAGAAGGGTCTCTTTAAAAGTACAATGACTCTTTTGACTCAAAATAAATCCTAAAAGTCCTCAATGGGGACTTTGACCTAAAACACGGTGATCCAAGCATGAAACCCATGCTTTAATAAGTCACAATAATAATAATAATAATAATAATTTTCTTTATTCTTTTGACAAGTACATTGCAAGATGATTCAAATACATTAAATGAAGACACAACCTATTTTACATTTTCTAACACTTCCTCTTAACTAGGGAGGTATTCATCATATACAAGTGCAAGGAAGATCTCAACTATATGAACTATGAAGAACTTCAGGCACCATAATGCCATGCACTAGATTTTTGACCAGGGCAATCTATACATTGGTCTCTCAACAATTTAGGCACTGCAATGCCATGGACTAGATTCATGACCAAGGAAATCTACATGAGTGGGAATAAGATGGACTCAAGCTTTCAGCCTCTCTAGGTACCGTGAGGCTTACTTTCTAACCACCAACCCAAAGATCCAGGTGTGTATCCAAAAACAAAGCTCTATAACCAACACCACCTTTTTCAACTTCAGGACCTAGACATCAACACAAAGTTTTGACTAGATGTCTTCCCAGACAATGCTTCACTCACAAAGCCTCAACACTCCTTGAACCAATAGATCAAGGATAACTAGTCTCTCACAATCAAATTGATTGGTAACCATCATGTTATCAAAAACCTTCAATAGATTCACATGCACAAACACAACCCTAATCAATAGTATACTTTCACATGTAAATAATCAAATACAAACCTTCAGGGCCATTTAGATGTTGCTTCTTAACACAATAGGACTATCGAACGAATCCTTGACAAAAGATTCTTTTGTCATACAATTTCCTTTCCTACTTCTCATGCATCAACATATCCTTCAAAATTCATTAGCCAATCAAAAATATGCTATGCCCTCCCTCTCAACTAAGAAACATATTTTTATCCAGACTCCCTCTTAATCTCGGGGAGATCTTTCTTACACAGGCTCCCTCTTAACCAAAATCTCTCACTCAATGTGTCTTCCAAATGCCCATCAAGCCTCTTTTTATAATCCTCTCATTGATCAATCAACGACCCATATTAGATTCTAATCAATGGCTCAAATCATTTCAACTTGATTCTCGTCTTATTCTAGAAGTTACACCCCCAGTTTAATTAATACCCTTTAATTATTTTAATTTCCTAAGTCAACAACCAATTGGAGTGGCCATTCATTCTGGCCATGTTGTATGCCCTTGGCTTCAATTTTTTTTCATCTAGGTCATGGAGACTATTTTTTGACATCTTTGTGTGCATCACCAATAATGAGGTTAGGACTCTATATAACTCTACACCAATTTTGCGCTCTTGTGCTTTTCAATTGCAATATTGTTAACCCTTTTACCATACAAACTAGTACCTCTAACTTAAAGTCCCAAAGATAGGATACTAGCAATGTGGACATAGGAGGTTGGCCACTATCACCTCACCAACTCTCCTTTGCACTTTAGGAAAGGTAAAATGGAATTCTAACCAAGGGGGGTTTCCCTATGGTTTACTAAGATTAATGCATATGTAGTATGTAGTGGGAGCACGAGAAAGCTTAGTGTCATAAACAAAATGGGAAAATTGATTTACATAGTTGGGGAGTTGTGGATAAAAAGACCACTAGTGCTTTCAATTATTTGGGCCACGGAGTCATGTGAGTAATATTAGAAAGTGGTTCTAAAGGAATATTAAGAGGTATCAAGAAATTTCTTGATATGCATAACTACATATCTAACTTGGTTGTTTAATCTACAAATGTGATGATGGAGAGGGTCCTATAAAAGGTCCACTACTCGAAGAAAATTGCAAAGGTGGCCCCTGCTAAAGATTATCTACAAACAAACCTAATATAGTGATATAGAATGTGTAATGTTTTTATCTTGAAGTTAAACAATACAAAAGGGAGATAAGAGGGAGGAAACCATTACCCTAGCGCTTTCCATTGTAGCATATGTACTTCTCTATGGCAGGGTGAAGGAGATGGTGTGTGAAATTTCTAATCTATTGCAGCAATTGAAAATTATTCTTCTAATTGATTAAATATTGGGTGCATTTTATTTGCTACGATAAACAACAAATAAAATCACAACTACAATTTTCATCATAAAATGCTGCGAAAATAAAAATGTTGGAACTAAGAAATATAGAGTGCACCCAAAAATTTGACAAAATTATTTTTAGACAAATGTCCTCGAAAAAGCCCAATGCAAGAAAACTAGTGCAACATATGAGGCTTTTATTATTATGCAACAGTGAAATAGTCTGAGTACAATTTATGGATGCCCAACAGGTTATCCAATCAACAAATATTTGACAAAAATACTAGAGAGAAAATTCTCTCTCCACAAGAAATCCTGGCACTGGATACCTCAGGAAAACTGATCGTCCAAACCCTTGTGCAGTCCTTGTGCTGCCCCTCACATGTGTGGCTCTGTTCAGCCTCTGATCAAGCTATCCTGCTTGTCTCTACTACTGGAAGTGACCCTCTGGAAATTTTTCCAGGCCTCTGGAAGCTGAATCAACCTTCCTCTTAGTTGAATCGAACTGCTCACTGAAGCGACTACACAGCTTCACTTTGGAATACTTTTGTCACTTGTTTTTGCCTCTCTGTTGAATATCCTTTGGAATCATTGTCTCTGCCCCTCATTGACTCTCCTTCCCCTTTAGCTTGAATTGCTCTTCCCTACTCAATTGTTGTTGCTGGATAACTCGATTTGCCAAGGAAATCGATCTCTCAAGTATATCTTGCTCCAA
>APFE031686675.1:17838-35840 GCA_000404065.3 Pinus taeda
AGTATCTTGATGAACCACCTTGGCTTCTAAAATATATTGGGCAAATTTTTTGACGTGATTAATTGCAGAGGATGGATCACCATCAAACTTGGGTTCCCTAAAACTGTGCAAAGATCCACATAATTTAGGTACCCAGGGATGCTAGTGATGTCTGAGGTGGGGGTTCTCTTATGAAGCATAGAAATTCTATTAGCTTACTCATATCAATTTATGCGGGGGTCGCCAAGGGGAATTTAGGATGCCTTGAAGGATGCTTGATCCACCCTACAAGAATTTGATTTGAAGTCCAATGAAGAACAAGGGCTTCGTTCTTCCAATGGAGTCGCCAAATGAGGATCTTTATTGTCATTAGGGATGAAGCACGTGCTTTGTTCCCTCAACAATGACACCAAAAATGTTGCCGCAAAATCTAGTAGGCCTTTGAGAGGGAAACCCTACAAGGTATAAACTAGACCTATTAACAACAATGGGATAGTGGCCCACTATCACCACAGCCAAAACCCCCTACTATTTATGAAATTTCACCGATGGGAGGAGTCTCGATAGGAAAGTGATCACTTATGAAAGGTATTTTAGGGTGAATGCATGAAGTGATCTCACTAGGAGGTCTTCAAGAAAGACACAATTTAAGCTCAAGGCTTCAAAAGGAAGCAATTCACTTTCTATGAAGAGTCCTAGAAATAAGGATACAATACCCAGGGTTTGATAGATTAGACAAGTGTTATAGTAACTCAAGGTCAAGGAAAGGAGAAAGGGTTTCTTGCAATGTATATTTGGTGAGCCAAGGTTCATGAAACCTTCAAGAAACTTGTTAAGTTGAGGGAAGAAAAACCAGGGTTTCCCTCTTAGAGAAAACATCTAGGGCAAGAGAATTTATGGATGAAATTCGAGTGGAAGCCCACCAAATTGATAGATTTTGTGGAAAACCCTACCCTCTTGATGTTTGGGCTCTCCAACCACCACAACCCTTCCTCCTTAGAAATTTGTACCAAGCCCTAGTTCTCTTCTCTAGCCTTAAAAGGACTGAATTTAATAAAGAGAAAATCTAAATAAAATATGAGATTGGTCACCAATAAGCTGGAGCAATGCCTTGTTCCTTGGGAGAATGGAGTCTAGGATGATTTAGGTTAGCTAAACTTGTTTTTAAGGAGGCCGGAATTTGATGCCCTAGCAAGCTAATTTCAAGCATTTACCAACTCAATGAAAAATGGGTTTTTATGGGAGATCTACGATGACTTCCCCACTAGGACTATTAATCACATGTTATACATGAGTAATGTATGAAATATTCATCTAGATAGAAATCCAATTAAGTTTCAACAAATTAGGGCACAATTTTACCATGACCTAGAATCAATAATTCCTTACATTAGACATAGAAAAATAGATATTCAACAATAAAGTGCACTTACAAGACAACATGCAAGAATTCCTTCCATTATCCAATGAATGGCTCTAGGAAATATCCAAGAATAAGCTCCAAATGTCAAAATGCATCCAATCGATCCAAATCCTCCACAAGAGAACAAGTGTAAATTCACTAGATAGGCTGAATTCCAATTGTGATGATGATTAGATATCAAATGAAATGATCTTTAACATATACAAGTCCTACTAATGTCTATTATAGCTTACAAGCCCCTCAAATAATAAAATAATGGGCAATCACTAATCAAGGTCACAAGCCAAGTTCCTTGTATTTAATGTAAAAACAAGATAAATCTCCAATAAGAGGGTTGAAATGTTGATGTCATGCTATTGTAAGCCCTTTTAGGGCATGTGTTGAGCTCCTCTAGTGCCAAGACAAGAGTAGAGGGCTCCTAAAATCAAGGTCTAGGGGTTGGCCCCTAAATCTCTCTACAAATCATCCTGTAGCCCCCAAATGTGGGTTTGGGGCACAAAAATAGGCCTCATGGATCTCCAAGTGATGAATAAGCCTAAATTTGCTCCAACATTAAGGTAACAAAAGATGGTGCTAGGCTGCTAGCCCTCCCATGTCTTAAGGCATGAGACAAACCTCATCTAGGCCCAGGATCAACTGCCACATCATGTAATTATTGCTAAGCTGACTAGGGGTATGCTAGTCCAAAGTGCATAATTCGATGAATAATAAAGTAAATGTAGGAATGTTGTGGGTGTTGAAGGTGCTCATGGCTATGAATGATGCTCTATAATTGTTTGAAGTCCCATGGCTCTCAACACATCACCTATAGGTATCAATATGTTCCTTTGGAGGACGTGGACCATAGTTAAGTTGCCCAGACCTATAGATGGAACCTCCTTCCAATCACACACAATATCTAGTGGTACAACTTTCACCATCAGGTAAATTAATCATTATTGCATCTAAGTGAACCAAGCTTGAAAGAAATGGGAGAAATAACACTTCATATAGGGCATCTCTTCCAAAATTGGGGCCTTAGTCACGTAATGTTGTTACATCCATAGGTAGGACTCATGAGTGGTTAATAGATGATCCTATCACGTGTTTCCAACCTCCAAAGGGAAATGACTTGCCCTTGGTCTACCCTTCAATCGATAGGTGCCATGTGAATAATGATGGAACGGAGGGGAAAGAACTCCATGGCCAAGTGCCATGGTCAAAGGGATTGGCTATGATGGAATACTTCATCTTGGGTGTATACATGTGAGGAGGGAGCAATCATGGATGCATGAGTTACCTCGACCTTTGTGTTTCCACCCTTTTATATTTCCTTTTACTTTTTTTTTTTATTTTTCCTTATATTATTGCTTGTAGCTAGAGGAATGAGAGCTTGCTTTGTATGATGTATAGCAGCTATTACCCTCTTTATGATGAATCAATTCATCACCCATCAGGGGTTGCGACATGCAAGGGTTCTTTGTCTTCTATGAGATTGGGCAATATTGGCCCAGGAACCAAGTGATGGCCATATGAGAGAGGTAGAGCTCATGCTTGGCTTCTGCCCACGTGCTAATTTGTAAGTCCTAGACATATTTTGCATTTGTTTTTTCTTTTGTTTTTCTTGCGACCATTATATGCATTTTTTGCTTCTTTTAAATGCATCAACCTCCCAAGGTGCATTTCCAAGGACTACCCAGGGATAATGATCTGTGGGTGCCAAATCCCAGAGAACCAATGGTTAGTTGACCCAAAGAAGGGAGGTGGAATAAGGGCTTATAATGTAAGATGGAAAGTGGTAAGTATGGAATAGGGATGGATAGGGTTGTGCTATCTCAATCATGGTTTCCAAATGCCCTTTCCTAAAGCCATGGGCCATTGGGGGTGGTCCCACTAGACTAGGATTGAAAATTAACCCCCCCTTTTAAGGTGAGGGAACAAGACAATGGCCAAGACCCTTATTTCTTCCAAGTTACTCCATAATCCATGCCAAAATGCCCAAATACAAACAAGCATAAGCACCTGATTGCAAATCAATAAAGTACCTTTTGATTAGAAACCCACCTTCCAACATGTGCTTTTGACAAATGAGCAAGGAGACACATTATCCTACAAGCAGATGGCGGAGATATGAATGGCACATCACATCAACTACAAAGTGGGTCTCAGGGGCTGCTGGCTGCTGGCTGAAAGAGATGAATAGGAGAAAAGCTTTTCCTAGGGATCACCTAATTTTGGAGGGTAACAAGACCTTTATCCTTAGAAATGTGGTTTTAGAGTTGTACCAAGGTGCTAGTGGTGACCAATGTTTATTATTCCTCTTGTTGGGTGCCTTTGATTGCTATTTATGCAAGAAGAGATAAGCTTCTTTGGGTCTTTCTCTGTGCGAAGTAGAAAGGGAGAAGATGATTCCATCAGGTTAATTGGAGTTTTTATTGCACACGAAAGGATCATGGAGGCTTAGGGATCATCATTGGTTAAACATAGAATCCTAATGGCTAAAATTACCCTAGGACATCACACTATTATGGATTCATATAGATCATAACATGGGTTTATATTCCGAGGACCCAACCCTAATACTGAAACCTCTGTCTATGTATCTCAATTTTCAACAGAACCCTCAATCTCTTAGCTCCAAGTCATCTGCAAGATTGAAATCATGGTTGCTAGTCAGGATGGATTTCTTCTTTTACAGCAGTGTTTGGTATTTTATTTCCTCAGTCTATCCAAGATTTATGAGCTGTGCAATCAATCAATTAAAGGAGTTTCGATTTGATCCTTACATTTGTACCATAATAAGCTTATCTTGTGTTAATGATGAAACAAACGTAGATTAACTCTGAACTCAATTATTATGCTTTCAGATTTGGCTAGGACTAAAGGAAAAGGAAACCACTGTTTGATGTGTTGAATCTAAGTTTGTCTATTCTGTTATCCAGCAATTTCCCATTTCAAGTACTTGAGTGTGTCGCTACTGCTGTTTATGGCCTTGAACTTGATAATGCTGGGCTCCTAAAAAAACTGTTTGTCTGTTCAAATCTCTATACTGTCATTAGATGAAGAGACTGGCTTTCACAATACAGGAAATGCAGTCATCTTTTCATGAAAGCAATGATGGGAGTAAGCCAATTCATGACATATGTGGAAGTCCATTACTGTCATCAGCATCTACTTACTCCAGTGATGACTCTGATAGTCCACATATTGCCCCCCGGATTGGAGATAATTATCAAGTCAAAGTGTCACCATTTAAGCTGCAAATGGGCTGTGATCAACTCAGAATAAATTACAGTAGGGATTATAAGGATGACAAGGCTGATGAATTTGAGCTACTGTTTGTGGAGGGATTACCTGTGCCAGTAATGCAGATAAGTGGTTTTTCACCTTTTGGAAATGGAACACTCTCAGATAATGAGTTCCCTTCAAAGCAGTCTTCCCCAGTTGGAGCCATAAAAAAAGATTGTGAATTGTGTCAGGTTGATTTATCTGAACTGGAAAATGATCAATGTAACCATGCAATCAGTAACAGTGGCCAACTCAGAGAAGACAATATGAATATTACAGGTTTGAAGACAGATTTCTTAAGACCAGGGGACACCCTGACAGAATCTACTGTGGTGGCTAATACTGTGCTTGATACTTCTTCCTATTGTGATGGGCATCGAAGAAAAAGGGGCAGGGTTGGTTGGAAGATGGCCAAGAAGATAAAAGTTGGTTTTTTGGACTTAAACAAGCACTGCATTGATCCCAATTGCCAGGTTCAGCAGAAAGGAATACATAATATGGGGGAAGATGCAAGCTCAAAAGGTTACATGATAGTGCCTGGCAGCCCAAGTGCATCCTGGAGTAAAAGTGAGGAAGATTTATTCATACTTGGGCTGTATATTTTTGGGAAAAATCTTAAAGCAGTGAAAAGATTTGTGGAAACTAAAGAAATGGGGGATATATTAGCACACTATTACGGCAAGTTCTTCAATACAGAGTCATATTGCAGATGGGCAGAATCTAGAAAGACAAGAAGCAGAAAGTGTATCCAAGGCCAGCGCATTTTCTCTGGATGGCTGCAAGAGGAATTGTTGGCACGCCTTATTCCTGACATACCTGAGCATTTGAAACATGAGATCCCAGAGGTAAATGTTTCTCGTCAAAAATTCAATTTTGTTGTGTAAATGTAAAGATGGTATGCTGTCGTTAATAATACAGCAATGGAATGCTGATATGACATTTTAATTTCCATGACACCAATTTAGTTTAATTGGGGTGCAAATAGAGTTTGCATTATGATGTGATGAAACATCTTGTAACTGATACATATGAACTGAATTTCATAATCCAATTGGTTCAGCAATAGATTTAACCTATGATGAGAAACATGTGGACAGCATTCACAAAAGTGAACTCAATTCTTTCAGTAAGAAGAGTTGCTTTTGAAGACCTGCGTTATGAACTTTCAGGAATTTTCTTGCGTAGGCACATGCTGCTCCCTTGTATGTTGCCCAAGAAGCTGTAAAGGGATGTTTTTGTTTACTTTTTCCAGGCTCAGCCTTCTTCCTTGTATGAAATCCCAGGGATTTGTAAAGGGAAGCTCATTAGCCTCTCCCATGTTTTGTCTCTCATTGGGATTTGCTGTTCTTGGGAGTCTGGTTTTAGATTTTGGGCTTTGTCTTTTAATATTTTATCCCCTGATCCAATTTTATGGTGATAGCCTATCTGCTGTCCTTATTTTCGTAATATTCTCGATTCATGTTTTTGCTCGATACAATTATGAAACACATTTCAAAAAAAAGGTCTCCCAGTTGCAAAGTAAATTGCCTTATTACTATTATGATATTTTGAATGTTCTTACAGCTATAGGGTCTCACAGGTTTTTCTGATAAACAGGTAACAAAGGCATTCAATGATGGAAGAGTTTCTATGGAAGGGTTTGTTGCAAAGCTGAAAGCATTAGCAGGACCAAATGCACTTGTTCAAGCCGTGGGAATTGGCAAAGGCAAGGAAGATCTTACTGCGGCTGTCATACACCCAACAAAGACAAACACAGTCAGCACTTCACGTTATGAAATTCCTACAGGCAAGGCATGGTCCGAGCTTTCTACTGAAGAGATTACTGAGTTTGTAATTGGATATTTCAGGCTTAGCAAAGCTCAAGCAGACGACTTATTTTGGGAAGCAGTGTGGCCTCGTCTCTTGTTAAAGGGATGGCATTCTGAGAAACCCGAAAACGGTGCCTATGAACTGAGGCAGCGTTTAGTGTTTCTGATCCCTGGCGTACAGAAGTTTTCAAGAAAAGACCTAACAAAAGGAATTCATTATTTTGATTCTGTTAGTGAGGTTTTAAGCTGGGCGGCATCAGATCCAATACTGCTTGAACTAGATACACATGGTATAACAGGAGTCGAAGTGAAGCCAGAATGCTTCCATACTTCTGAGAATGCAGATAAAGAAAATGGGCGTGCAGGTCATCCCTGTTCCTATCTTCAACCTAAACAAGCAAAATCCTTTATATTTACAGTTGTTGACACCAGTCTCACATCACAAGGAGTAGGAACACCTAGGATACGAGAAAGAGTGACGTTGCCTCTGGATGATGGCTCTGATAGGTCTCAAACTGTGTCGTGGGAAACAGAATATACAGACAATTTAGGAATACTACCATCTCAGCAATGGAAACATTGCACACATCACGCAGAGGGGAATTCATTGAACTGTAATTTGGAAAAGCCAGCCCGTGTTGTAGTTGATCATGAAAGCTCGGGTGAGAGGAATGAGATTTTTGAAATGTGCAAGGAACCAACCCCTGGTCAGAGGGATTGCCTGCTCTCTCCCTTGAAGCAGAGGGAACTAACTACTTGTATAAAATACAAAGAGGATAAAAGTGCTGCTAGTTTGGTAGAATATTATGAGTCAAAAGATAAAAAAAAAATGCTGAAATTTGACCCCAAGGAAGAATCTCCTCTTTTAGGTGCCAGTCCATCAGAAATAAGCATATCCCTACCATCTTCAACTCAAGCAAGTGCCACGAGAAGCATCAATACTACTTCTCTGAGTACAGATTCGCTTTCTGGAAATAAGATCAATAACAATTCTCAGAATTCTAGGATATGCAAATTGACAGCTGAGATAGTGCCTGATTTGAACCTATCCTATGATCAACCAATAAACATGAAGATCAATTCTGTCTCAGATATAAGCAGTCAGGTCTCACAAGCTTCAAAGTCTGAAGAAACTTCTTATTCTGAGGCAAATTCTGGGCATTCTCAGGAAGTGTTTAATAATCCAGGAGTTGCACAGTCCTCAAGTCCTGATCTTTCTGAAAATAAGATCAATAACAATTCTCAGAATTCTAGGATATGCAAATTGACACCTGAAATAGTGCCTGATTTGAACCTACCCTATGATCAACCAATAAACATGAAGATCAATTCTGTCTCAGATATAACCAGTCAAGTCTCACAAGCTTCAAAGTCTGAAGAAACTTCTTATTCTGAGGCAAATTCTGGGCATTCTCAGGAAGTGTATAATAATCCAGGAGTTGCACAGTCCTCAAGTCCTGATCCAGATGAAAGCCATTCTATCAAGCCACAAGTAAACAATGAAATTACTCAACAGGGAAATGTACGAAGGCAAAGCACGAGGGTCCGCCCCTTGACTACAAAAGCATTGGAGGCTTTTGCTTGTGATTTTTTCTCTCCTAAACGGCGGAGAAAGGGTAGTGAGAAAACTTTGAATCCAGATGGTTGCCACATGAAATCTAATGCTTTCTCCGAATATCCATAGTTCTGTCGAGGATGATGACAGTCAATTAGGTGTTCAGTCGGAGGTTATGTACAAATGGGTAGACCTACTCTTTGAGGAAAGGCCCAAAGACATATTTCTACTCAGAAAATAAAAAAGATGTTTTGATCCCATCAATTTCAGAGTGCAGAGTGGCCACAGAATAAATGTTTTGACCCCAGCAATTTCAGAGTGCAGAGTGGCCACACCAAAGGTCAAGCGGGCGAGGGAATGCCACGTAGTCTCGTTCACTACTTCGGCACTGGAAATTCTGAAGCAGAAAAGCCTCTGGAAGAACAGCAGCAGAACGATGATGGCTGGGAATTCACTGTTCCCAAGCCCGACCTACATGTGCATATCTTTTATGTTTTTATGATGATTAGTTATGGAACTTGGTTCTACTGACCGCCAGTTTGGATTTTTTTTATTTTTTTTGGTCGGTTGGAGCCAGCGATTTGTAACTCAGTTTCTAACGCTTATTTGAGTTTCTAAAATCTGCTTCTAACGCTTATTTGAGTTTCTAAAATCTGCTTTTCTGTTGCCTAATTTGTTTCTTTGTTGTGGAAATGCTTAGAAACTATGGCACTTCACAGTGGAGGTTCAGATATGGAATCCACATTACAGAGTCTAATTAGATGCAGTTGTGCAATGTGCATGCATGTTGATATATGTCAAAGTGTATCAAGCTGGGCACAATGGACAGAGGTTGTGGATTAAATCCACGAGAATCAAACCAGAAGATCTCAAGATTATATATGAGAAATTCATGTGTGTAACCATGAATTCTCATAATAGTTGACAACTTTAATTTATGGATCCACAAGATCCAAATTCTGGTTAATTGTTCTAAAATTCCACATTAAAGAACTCAATGATTTCTATTTCAAGTTGTATAAATGTTCATCATTTCAATGATAGGAAATAGGTCTTTGTTATGGGAAATGTTCTAATATTTTTAATATAAACTCTATTGTTGTCTTAATAATTCCTTGTGCAAGTGTTGCTATTAGTTTATAAATGATTTGGTAGTGTAATATTGTAGAAATTCCAAGGTTTATAGGATTTCCGTAACAGTGCAAAACCAAGTTGGTAAGGGCCCCATGTGTGAGGCAAGGCATTGCTCTTTTCCTTCTTAGTTTTGTGTAAGTGTAGTTAGTTTTTATGCTTAGTTAATATTTATATTTTTCTATTTTTTGTGGGCTTGACCCACAAGGGATTTGAACTTTGAATCTCATGGTTTACATCATACTTCATAACATGGTGATCACCAATAGAGTTGTTTCCCATTAATATTTTAAGTTTTTGTTCATTGTAGTGAGTTTTAATTTCCATTGCTTAGTTAATGTTTTAAGTTCTTGTTTATTGTAGTCAATTTCCATTTCTTGATTTTCTTGTTAATATACAACATTCATTTACATTACTTACAACTTGGTGTGTTGTGTCAATGCAGTGTAGGTTACTCATACAAATCATTTGATTGAATAAAGATTTGTTCATCTTCAACTATAGAATTACAATTATAAGTTATATGACTAATTGAATTTGTGATTGTCTCATGGAAAAATTTTCAAGGCGAGTGTTTGAAAATGTTTAGGACCATGACGATGCTGAATTAAATTGCAATTACTTTTCATAGATTAGACTTTGCTTTCACATAAAATTTCAATAGAATAGCTAGAAACCTGACCTTACATATATTTTGTGTATTGCAATTAACAAGTTTACCAACTATGGTTGATGATTTAAATGTAACATATTTCTCAAGGAATATAATTCACTGACATTTTTGGCACCGTTGTTGGGGAAGTGTACGTAGAATTTGGTTTCTAATTTAGGCATAAAATTAGCTACATAAATAGAGCATGAAAATTAGGATGCATGAATAGGAAAAAAGAATTTAGAGTTATATTTGTTAGAGGTAGAATCACTTCAAAGCTTCATCCACCTACCACCACAACTAGTTCAACACATGGTATGGTAACATTCACAACTTCATCCACATCATGCATCCCCAGATTTGCAGGTAGAAGTGGGTACCTAGAGGAAACTAAAAAATCTCAAGAACAAGAATAATGTTCACCACAAACAATTTTTTCTACTCACATCCAACATGAAAGGTACTTCATAGAAATCAATTGGAGATACCAATTGAAGAGACTATAACAAGGCAGAGTTCATTTGAAGAGAAACCATTTATAGAAAACCCAGTTGAAGAACCACCATATTCTCATACATCGAAATCATCAATATATGACAATAGGAGAAGGGATATGCATGAGTTGGAACTGGCACAAAAGCTTGAACTAGAAAAGGAGCTAGAGAAATGGAAGAAGAAAAGTACATCAAGAAGAAGAAGAAGAGGAAGAAGAATTTGGCTTACCTATTTAGGATCCAACAACTAATGTGAGCATGTAAAATATTTCACCCACTGTTCTACCAAATTTTCATGGGTTAAGAACCGAAGATCCTAAAGCTTTTCTCTCTGAATTTGAGGTAGTGTCGAAGTTATGAAAAAATAAAGTTATTTCTTGCTACTCTTAAAGATGGTGCTTTAAGATGGTTTATGGGACTAAGTACAAACTTTGTTAGAACTTGGGATGAGATGCATTGTAACACCCCCACATTTACCCAAGTTAACCAGTCCGTTGGGGTAAACATGCGACAAGAGGCTACTATGATCTGATTCAACTCCCCATGTACAGTTAAGGAAGTGGAACCAACACAACACAACCAATCTAACCTTTTGCACATGTCATAGGACATACAGGAACCAACTAACCGTTCTAGGTAATCCCTTGACACAAATTGACACTTCACTGCCTTAGAGCCTTAGTCGCTCCCATGAAATGGGCATGCGTACGATTGGGGCCCTCCATTTTCTCTTGCAATAAGGGCGTGCAAGCGACTGGGGTCTTTTTCAGCTAGTTCAGAGCCTGCGACCCCGAAATCTGTTCCACTTTTTCAGGGCCAAGATTCAGGCCACTACCCAGAACTTCCAAAAATAAAAAGTAACATCGAAACAATGATACAATTGCAAATACTTGAAAAAATACTTGACTAGACCTCCACTAGCCATGACAAGCATTTTGTCAAACATGTCACAAATATGCATTCTACATGTCATAACAACATATCTAAGCATAGGGGTCTCATACTTATCTGAGAATCGCTAAGAAACATTGATGCATTATCACACTAGTTTCATTATCATCTATTAGGTCACATATTATTTGTTCATTCCTTTACAAAACAAAACATGACGACAATCATACATCATCATTGTCATAAAACATGCTCATAACCAACATATAATCAACAAAAATAACAAGGATATAAAAACCATAAAATAAACATATAAACAAGTATATTTACCCAGCAAATACAAGAGGAAGGAATCTCTTATTAAAACATACAAAATTCAACCAGGTTTGGGACTTCCACAAACCACCCGACCATAGACTAGGCTAAACTAGACCTCTCTTTTAGCCAGTCACCCCCGTGCCATATTCCAAGCATGAATATGGGATCTCATGGAACACATCCAACAAAACCAAACCAGGGTTTCTAGAGGCTAACCACCTCAACCCTCAATTGGTGATTCCACCTCACAGTCGTACATCACTAACCATCACCAGATTGGTCTCTACTTAAGCTATCTAGGGCTTGAGAACATTTGTTCCAACCAGGGCCTCCACAAGTAGTAACTCAACCCATAGTTGTCATCGAGCTTCTAGAGTGTTTGTCCAACCAGGGTTTCCAGGACTAGTAACTCAACCCACCAAGGGCTTCTAGAGCGTTTGTTCAACCAAGGCTTATAGGACTAGTAACTCAAGCTAAGTTGTTATAGGGCTTCTAAAACATTTGTCCAACCAAGGCTTCCAAGAACTAGTAACTCAACCCACAACCAAAGGAAGATGAGAACCAACCAAAGAAAATAAGGAAAGAAACCCACAACACTATGGCTATCAAGGAAGTGGCAAGGCTAAGTAATCCACTATCAATCAAGACATTCCTCCATGCCACTGACATATCATAACCAAGAAACCACATGCATATGCCATGCATGCCAAAACTAGCAAGGAAATCATACATACAACTTGATACCTACAAGCAAAATTCGTTGTAATTGTTGATCCCGATATCCCCTTGCACTTTTCTGCTCTTCCTTTTCCTTGTTGCTCCAAAACTCCAATTATGCCACACTCCTCCAAGAGTGCTCCAAGGAAACTCTAAGTGTCCAAGAGTATGAGAGATAGCTCCAAAATTGAACCGAAAAAAGTCAGTCAACTGATCCTCATAAGCCTTTTTATTAATGAAACCTCTATTTTCTTCATTTTTCCATTGTTTTCCTTCAATTTCCTCCTCACATGCAACCTGTGACTTTTCACCTTCCCTTTCTTGTATTTTCCATTATTTTCATAAAAAAATGTCAATTAATGTCTCATGTCTTTCCAAATACTTTGTCATTGCCTTTGCCAATTTCCTTAGCCATTAATAAACCAAAGTGACAACCCACCTGGATGCTTTTCCCACCATTTAGCTTAGAATATGTGTCCCATGACTTTGGTCTTATATATTTGTACATGGATTTTTGACGAGGGTTGTTACATAACCATCCCCCTTGAGGGAACACCATCCTTGGTGTTCAATGACACCTATAAACAAACAAACCACTTAAAAAAAAAAAAAAACCACCTATGGAGCTTTATAACACAACTTGCTATCATATTTACAATGACAGTTGTTGAAGATATGACAATCATACCATTTGTTGGAACTTTATAACATAAATCATTAGAGTATTTACAATAATAACCACATATACAGTCATACACATTTGTTTCAAATAGAAAATAATCATACTTTCTATGGAGCTTTCTAAATCCATTTCAATACAATATTTACAATAATATACACATGCACATTTCCTTAACCAACAAATAGAAGGATTTGATGTTTGCATCTACAACAAGGGAATCCATAGGCTCACACCTCCACCCTCAAAGTAATACCCTGGGAAGTCGAGAATCCACTGCCAAAGTCAAAGTTGCATCTAATGTCTAGCACTACAATCCTGTACCACTTGTCCTCTGAGTGAACAGTTTCCGACTCAATGTTTCAGGGCACACTCCCAATGTGCATATGATTCCATCTGGAAATGATAATGACCAAAACAAATCCATCCTTGGCCTTCCCTTCTCTGTTACAAGTGTCTCGAGCTATCCGATCACCCCCTTCCATGCAGTCATACAACTTCCAAGTTCTATAGGCATCCCCTTCTCTACTACACAGTCCCTCGGATGACCCCTCACTTGGAAAGGTTTATTCGCATCAGAAAGTCCAAAAACCAAGGCATATCCCTTCCTCAAAACTATCATACCTATCATAGAATGCTCATGGCAATCAATGGACACTATTGGGTACTAGTGTCCCACAATGGCCCTACTCTTGAAGTGCTTTACCAATATATTGTTGCTTGTTCAATTACTTTCATTGACACTACTAATTCTTGCAGTCATCTTCAACCACCCAACCAGCATTTTCATGCTTTCTTGTACTAAGCATGCAAATTCCATTAGACTCAAAACGAATTGAAATAAACTCAAATCATATCTCATTGGTGGCTTGTCAATGAGATACACCTGCAATTATGTTCACTTCTTTTCAAAACAAGTCAAATTAGTTGTTTGATTAAATCATCATGTATAAACATATCACATCCAGTTAGCTCAAGACAAAACTATCATAATCAAAATCATACATCACAAGTAACTATCATAAATCAGAGTCATAGATGACATGTAATCATCATAAACCAAAAGCATAGATTACATGCATAATTAAAACTAAAATAAAATATTGATACTTATCCTTTAATCGATCCTTACCTTCTACCTTTATCTTATGTCATTTTCGTACGCACACTGGATCAGTTGCCACACCTGACAAACACCCAATGCCTTCTCTTCAACCACCTACATATACACATAGTGTGCATCGTACACATACAAACACACATGACATACAACACCATGCAATACATGGACCTACCCCTGATGTACAACACAACACATACACCTGCATCCGGTGTATGACACAACACATACAACTTCACCCAATGTACGAAAAAACTCAATACATACACCTACATCCCATGTACAAAACAACACGATATATATACATACATAGAGTGCATTGGAACAAATACACATGTCACGATACCATGACTACACAATGCACATACACAATACCACACATACACAAAGTAACATGTATAACATGCACACAATACCACATATGTACAACATAGCATGTATGACATGCACATAATACCATATGTACAACAGTACCACATGTACAACATGTACATAGTACCACCTATACACAACACCACCTGCGCAACATGTACACAACACCACATTACACAACACCACCTGCACAATGTGTACACAAAACCACATATATAGAGCACCACCTGCATAATGTGTACACAACACCACATGCACAACATGTACACAAAACCACATGTACACATCATCACATGCACGACATGTAAACAACACCACTTGCATACAACACCCCATATACAACATGTACACAACACCACATGTAAAATCATGCACACAACACCATATGTACATAGCGCTACATATACAACATGTACATAGCACCATATCTACACAACACCACATATCGAACATGTACACATCATAATTTGCACACAACACCACATATCCATCATGCACATAATATAATATGTACATAACACCTCATATCCTACATGTACATAACACTATCTATACCCAGCGCTACATATGCAATATGCACACAACACTATTAGTACCACCCTATACATAACATTGCATAAATAATCATCAACATAATCATAGTCAAAACTCCATTACCAAATATCACAAGGTTTAGGTTAAGAGAACTCCCTTTATCCAATGCATCACAATGCACAACATCGAGAACAATAGTTCCCAACATAGCTAAGGCATCTGATGCATCAAATCTATTTAATTTACCTTTCTCGTGCTTTCCTTCCACTATCCATTTACACCAATGGACCCAACCAATCCAACTAGTTGTCACACTCTTGCCTTCAGTTGCCCTTATACCCGTACCAAGCTTCATCTGGGTCTTACATAACATGTTGGACTTCACATAGCTCTCCCCAAGATCCATCAACTTTCATCTTTCCCAACCAATTCCCAAGACCCTCAAAACATAAAAGGAAAGAACCAAAAGCAACCAAGAAGAAAACCATGAAAAACCAATAGCAATACGACACCACAAACAAAGTGGCATGATCATGCACTAGACATAAAAAAAAATGCAAATTGAGTGCAATCACCAAAACATTGAAAGCACAAGACTAGCAACAAATACCATGACTCAATCCCCATGGGTTCCCAGTGCTTCCAAGAGAAAGCTCAACATGAGCCTTCTTCGAGATTTCATGGCAATCTCTTTGCCATGCAATCCCTTGCATCAAACTGCCATAAACACATAATTGTCAGTGCATAAATAAACATAATAATACACTGGTTACCTTACCTTGTTATGTCAAGCACGCTGCCTTGTAACTGAACACATACACCTCTCAAGGATCTGCAATTCCTTGACAAATCCAACTATAACTGGAAGCCAGTTGTTATATATGTCAAATACATGTACATGAATATAACATATATCCACATAATTTCAGACATGATTAGGGTTAAGAAGACTTCTTGTATTCAAAGCATTCATTTGCTTTAAATTGTTGTTTCCAAACATAGCCCAAAGGAATTTTCACCCAATTTCTTTCTTTTACATTTTCCTTGCTACAATTGAGTTTAATTATGCACGATCACCTCACCCAAATGTTAGTTATATAAAAAAATCAACTATTGCCTTGTCACACTAATGCCAAGCATGTTTCCCTGCAGTTTCTCACACATGTCAACCACATGTTCCAAAGATCAAGACAATAAATCTAGTAATTGAAATCAACCTTTACGAAGACTATTAACCATGGCAAAATCAACAATCAACTCATAGTAATAAATCATAACACTACAACTAGCACTCACTTGCACTCATGTACATATCAACTGTCTTAGCATATAAAGTGTTAGTACAACCATATTTAAACAAAATCATTCCTTCATGCAATCTTATAGACACATACTCATATCATGAAATTAATCAAGCATTCAATCAACTTCTAAGCATACCATGCTAGATAAACCAAATTGATGACATAATCAAACTCATAGCTCAATGTATCTTAGGGGAGCATATCACATCTGTACAAGTCAATCTAGATTAATATGACACAACTTCACAAGTATATCATCTCATACCTGAATGTCAGAACCATAACCATCTACCCAAACCAAACCAATCATCAAGTTAACTAACATATAACATCAACAAGTTAACATATAACATACACAACAACGACATATAACATAATCATCAATTTAACTAACATAAAACAAAAACAACAATGCATATAACAACAAGTTTCTATCATTCATGGCTATCTAGCACATGTGCATATGAATACACTAATCCACTAGAATTTATCATACATGTAACCACAACTACAATAAAATGAAAAACATGTATATAATTGATCGTAATTCTTATAACAACCATTAACCACATATTTGCATGCCAAACATACAAACCTATATGATGATCTATTCTTAACCTAAAGTCTAGTGTTGCAATCTCGCTTTGATGATCTGCATCTCTTGCTTCATCTCAGTCAACACATTAGCATCATAACAACCAATAACATCATGATGGCACAAGACTACAACAATGACCATCACAATGCATCTCTTACCTCCTATACATGCATAACTATAACCGTGACAATGCATGCATAACAAATGCATATACAATCGATATATACTCATGACGACCACATCCTATCAACAACAACGTCAACTCCTACATGTCAACACAACTATAACAATGACCACTACCATGCATACATAGAAAACACATATACAACCTACCTGCATGCATGAAAAATAAAATCCTCCCATCCAATCCAAGTGTTGAACCATGTTATGATACCACTCTATAACACCCTCCTCCCACATTAACCGAAGTTAATCGGTCCACTAGGGTAAACATGCAAGTAGAGGTTACTACAATATCATTCAACTCCCCATGTATAGTTAAGGAAGTGGAACCGACACAACACAACCAATTTGACCTTTTGTACATGTCACCAAACCTACAGGAGCCAACCAACCCTTCTAGGTGATTAACCTCTGAGACAAATTGACACTTCACTGCCCCATAACCTCAATTTCTCCCATGACATGGTCATGCGTGCGACTGGGGCCCTCCAGTTTCTCTCACAACAAGGGCATGTGGTAGAAGGGGGTCTTTTTCAGCTATTTTAGAGCTTGTAACCCCATAATATGTTCCACTTTTTCAGGGCCAGGACTCAGGCCACTGCCCAGAACTTCTTGAAACTTCAAGAAATAAAAAGTAACAATGATACAATTTCAAATGCTTGAAAAAAGACTTGACTGGATCCCTACTAGCCATGACATGCATTATGTGAAACATGTCACAAATATGCATTCTACATGTCATAACAACAAATCTGAGCGTAGGGATCTCATGCTGATCAGCGAATCGCTAAGAACCATTCATGCCTTATCACACTAGCTGCATTATCATCTAGCAGGTCACATATTCATTGTTCATTCATTTACAAATCAAAACATGATGAGAGACGTACATCATCATTGTCATTAAACATGCTCATAACTAACATATAATAAACATAAATAACAAGGATATAATAGCCATCAATCCACATATAAAC